>JBBDGP010001849.1:455000-645559 GCA_037952835.1 Lithobates septentrionalis
CAAGACGGATCCTATGTCGCATCAGTGTGAACCGAGCCTAAGACCTCATGCACACAGGACATTTAAAAAACACCATCGCTGCTGCTAGGAAAAAGCAGCATTAAAAACGTGGTGTTAGCCACGTTTTTGAATAGCGTTTATGGGCGTTTCTCTACTTTTTTTGGCATTTGTTCAGGAAACACTCCATATAGTGTAAAGACGCCTACAAACGCCAGACGTGGCTAAACGCTTGTTACAGCTCAACAGCCTCTGCTCCTCTACGCACAGGCTGTCGTTTTTTCCTCTACTGCCCCTAAATGCTTATGCCGCCAAACGCCTCTGAAAGTTTATGTGTGCATGGGCACATAGGCTAACATGGAGGGGCATTTAGAGGCAGTTAAAAAAAACTTCAGATGCCCCTAACAGCAGCTGTAAAAAACGTCCTGTGTGCACGAGTCCTAAAACATGGGAAAATATTCATGTATTGCAAAATTTGAATAGTATGAAATATTTTTTTTTTCTTTTTTTACTTTGCCCAGACATTTTAAATAGGGGAAGGTAAAAATGCACCCCCCACTATGTTGGTGATTATTTCTTTACACTTGACTTACAAACATACCACCCTGTCATGTTCTGAAACCAGGAAGAAAAAAAAAAAAAAAAAAAGAGTTAGAAGGGTTTCCGCGCTTACCCTGAGTCTGTCTTTCGGCAAAGCGACGACTCCTTGTTTGATGACCTCCAGGACTCGTTCTACTGACAGATCCGTTCCAGCCTGCTCCAAACGTGAGCTGAAGAAGCTGATAACCTGCAAGAGAAGTAAAAGTGTTAGGAGAATGACCGCTGTATACCATAAATGCTCACCTATCAGTCACCTTAGCGAAGCGTTATTAGGCTCCATGCACACTGGGCTTAAAAAATGCTAGTTCCCTTGGCAGAAAAAAAAACAAATGCTTATATAGAGGGTTTTTTGTACACGCTTAGGTGCGTTTAGCATCTTTCTGCTAGAAAACTCCAAACAATAAAAAAAAAAAAACCCTTTTGGTTTGCGTTTTCCTGCCTCTAAATGCTGAGCTTACAATATGCCTTATAACGTCCTAATGTGCATGGACACATAGGATAATATGGAGATGCCACTACAGTCAAAACACAAGACTCCTGTAAAAGCAGTGCTTAAGCCAGCCTGCATGGACCCTTAGAATCTAAAAATTAGGGTTGCACCGGTAAGTACGAGTAGTGATACTTTTATACCGAGTACCAATACCTGCGGTGCGATTTGAGCCCATACAAAATGAATGAGCTCAAACCGCGGCCATTGATTTTGTATGGGCTCAAATCGCACCACAAAAGGGTATCGGAGCATTTTCACGAGTATGAGTACTCGTGAAAATACTCGGTATCGGCACTGATACTGATATCGGTGCAACCTTATTAAAAATGACAAAATACATAATGATAATTAAAGGAAAGCATCCCTTTCTGTGAAGAGAACACTTGCTGTTAAAGGAATTGCAAAGCATCCAATGGATGCACAAAAGTGTGACATTTCTGGGACCCGTGTGTGGTCACTGTTCCTCCTCAGAATGTCATAGCCAGGCTAGTCAGAGGATGGAGACAAAAAACACAAAAACTGCTTCCATTTGCTTTACAGAAGCACTGTGTACGTCAGTCATGATGATCGAGAAGTGTGTGTGGGAAGGGGAGTTTCACAGGGTCCTCCTCAGTAACAGGCTGTCAATAATTCAGGAAGCACAGTTGATGACATCAATGTCACTATTTTCATCATTAAATTGTGAGTGCATGGCACGCTGTTGTCACATCCTCTCGGAGGCCTGTAGCACTGTGCTTATTATATATATCCCAGGTAGTGCTGGACATCATTCTACTCTAAAGACTGAGGACATTACTGAGGAAAAGGGATTCCTGGAGGTGGACAGAGCCGGAGAGGAGGGGAGTTGTGCAGGAAGAGTTCCTTTGTTATTTTACCTATGCATAGCTCCCAACTGTCCCTGATTTGGAGCAATGTCCCTCTGTCCCTCATTCGTCCTTCATTTTAGTCTGATTTATATAATTGTATATAAAGTGCACTTTTTATCTATCAAAAAGTGTTTTCCAGCACTAAATCTTTCATCTGATTTCTAAATTGCTGCATTTGTAAATTCCACAAGCCAATATAAAGGAATAGTGGTGGTAAAAAAAGCACTTGTGGGTTTAACCAATCTTGTTTTTTTTGTACAATTCTCCTTTAAGGGGGCGTGGCAAGGGGCGTGTCCTATGCCTGCATACTTTTGCCGATAGGTGCCCCTCATTCCCATCTCAAAAAAGTTGGGAGGTGTGCCTATGACTGCTTTAGAGGTGAACTCCAAGCAAACAGCCGAATTCGGAGACAATATTCTTATATGTGAACGGTCTTTTCTGCAACTAATTTTTATCTATATTCAGCCAGCCTTCTGGTGGCTGGTGCTCAATATTTTGGGGGGCGGAAACAAACCTGCCCCCCTCACTCACACTGCCGCCACCGCACCCCTGGACCGCAATCAAATACCATAACGTAAGGCAGATGACGCGGATCCGGGCTGCTGCTCCTAATTCCAACTTCTCCAGGAGAAGAGCCCGGGCTTCTCCTCCCAGCCAAACAGTCCTAAGACTGCCTTGGCCAAATCGGGTCTCAGGACCCGCTTCCTGATTGGCCGGGAGGAGAATCAGGAAGACAATAGCGAATATTAATATTAATTTGCTATTGTCACACAACTGGGTGGGCTCGGGCACAGCGCTCTTTGCCCCAAGCCCACCCTTTTTTTAAGCAAATTAGAGCCACAGGCTCTAATTATGTGCTTCTAAAAAAAACAAAAAAACAAAAAAAAAAACCCCCATTGAAATCTATGCGCCTGGCGCACTGAATGTAGATTAGGGGCAGGGTACATGGATTGGGGGGGGGGGGGGGGGCAGCGCCCCTTATTGATGGGTCGCCACTGCAGACAATACTGCAGATGAGTAGCACAGATGAGTCTAGCACCCTCTTCAGACTAAAGCCTAGTATACACAATCAAAAACTGAGAAAGAAAACCATCGCTTTCAAATCGATCGTACGATAATTTAACCATTACTACACAGCTTTCGAGAGCCGATTGCGACAGTAGATCCGAAATTATTCGAAGGGACAAACACAAAAATTTTTCTTGTACGAAACTAGATTGTATGATTTTTGTTTAATCAGTACAGTATTCTTCTGAAAAAAAAAAAAAAAAATCGGAAGAACAAGACCACGCATGCTTGGAAACGAAACAAAACATTACATTACATTACAATAAAACACATCATTTTTTACAGGTGCTCAATTTACGCAGCGCTTTACACCTACAGTATATTGTACATTCACATCAGCCCCTGCCCTTAAGGAGCTTACAATCTAAGGTCCCTAAAGGACATTCATTCATACACATACTGGGGCCAATTTAGACAGGAGCCAATTAACCTACCAGATTAAGTAACCTCTTAATTTTCGATATGAGACTAGCATGCAAAAAAACAAAACAAACAAAAAAACCCCCCAAAAAACGGACGATTGTTTGTCCAATATTCTCTTAGCGTGTACAAGGCTTTAAGCTGGTCATACACTCTGCAAATCTCGTCAGCTTCCTAATGAACCAACCATAATTTTCTACTTGGGCGGCCCCGGCAGCACCCTCCTGTCCAGACACCTCTGGATTAAAAAAAACAAAGGAGGCAGATCATAAATTGCTGGAAAAGTAGCAGTAACATCAACGCTGTGCTGTACATAGTCTGTGCTGAGAGCAGAGCTGTGGGAGGGACCCAGAAGGCTCCACCCACTACAGGCTGCCTGCAGAAAACTGCAGGAGGGGGCGGAGACCAGACCAGTCACACTGCACAAGGAGAGAGCGCGCAGCACTGCGTGGTCTTTAGTACAGGAGGCTCCTGCACAGGATACAAGAATACAAACGGCTCTTTAGATAATATTTGCTTATCGCACAGTCCAGCTTTAAAAAGATCTGTTTATCTGCCAATGGATTTGTTATTTTGTACAGTCTTATAATTTATACACAATGTTTCCACACTGCACAGCCAGACAGATGACAAACAAAGCTTCCTATGTCATCTCTTTGCCTCCAGCCTCCTCACTGGACAATTAGCATGATTGGTTCTTTTAGTGAGCAGGAAGATGTCCTAGAAGCATTACTGGCAAACAAGCAAGGAGTATAGGGACCTTAGTGGCGAGCAGAGGAATGGCTGGACAAAATTACAAAACCCATGGCTGTAAAGCAGTTACATAGTTACATAGTTAGTAAGGTTGAATAAAGACACCAGTCCATCCAGTTCAACCTGAGTGAGTGTGTGTTTACAACCCTGACCCTTGTCCCTAACCCTGTACATCGCACACTCACATCAGTCCCTACCCTCTATCCAAGGTCCCTATTCATATACTAGGGCCAATTTTGGACAGAAGCCAATTAACCTACCAGCATGTCTTTGGAGTGTGGGAGGAAACCGGAGTACCCAGAGGAAACCCACGCAGGCACAGGGAGAACATGCAAACTCCAGGCAGTGGTTGGGATTCGAACCAGCGACCCTTTTTTACTGCTAGGCGAGAGTGCTAACCACTGCACCACTGTGCCGCCCAGTTAACATGTTTACTTTAGCCGTCTTCTTACAGAGTAACGCCACCTTTGTTGAGAAAAAAAAAAATGATGTTTGTTTGTCTGTGTCCATGTGCTAAAATAATCTAATGGAATTGTCTTTATAATTATCAGTCAGCTTTTGCACCTGCAGGGCTCTAATGAGGAGAGCTACATTTAGATGTGGGAGTTTCTTACTAAAAATGCCATTTTTGTTGCAGGGGATGCCAAAAATCTGACTTGCATCTAGTGCAGACTTCTTTGAAAATCAGTGAGCCAATCATACAAGCAGGAAATTATGTTTTTTGCGGGGGCGTTCTGTATACCATCTGTGTGCAGAACACCTCCAGGTAGCCATATTGCATTGATTTTACAGAAAATTACAGTGCTGCAGATTGAAAAGGAAAAATAATTTTTATAAAACATTCAAATACAATATGACTTGTGTTGCAATTGTATAAACTATATTTTTTTTTTTGCTAATTTTTTTCCCCCCATGAAAGTGTTACTCTTTAACCCAGCCTTGCTCAACCTTTTCAACACAGAGAAACCCTTGAAATAACTTTTCAATCTCGGGGAACCCCTGCTAAAAATGACTATATCTAGAAATCCTGATACATTAGTGTGATGGTCAGCGGGAAGAATGCTCCTTAAACCCGTGGTCATTGGGAAGAATTACTCCCTTAGGGCTAGGTTTACACTTACTTCAAAACAAGGCTTTGGACGGGCTTTGTTAAAGCTCTCTGAAAACCAGTCAAAGCCCCTGTCACTAAATAAAATGGTTAGCTTATAGTCCTGTTTACACCTTGCTTTTGCTTGGGGCTTCGGTGAGGCTTCGCTGAGGCTTCCGTGGGGCTTCGCTGAGGCTTCCGTGGGGCTTCGCTGAGGCTTCCGTGGGGCTTCGCTGAGGCTTCCGTGGGGCTTCGCTGAGGCTTCCGTGGGGCTTCGCTGAGGCTTCCGTGGGGCTTCGCTGAGGCTTCCGTGGGGATCCGCTGAGGCTTCCGTGGGGATCCGCTGAGGCTTCCGTGGCGCTTCCCTGAGGCTTCCGCGCCGCTACGTTGAGGCTTCCGCGCCGCTACGTTGAGGCTTCCGTGCCGCTACGTTGAGGCTTCCGTGCCGCTACGTTGAGGCTTCCGTGCCGCTACGTTGAGGCTTCCGTGCCGCTACGTTGAGGCTTCCGTGCCGCTACGTTGAGGCTTCCGTGCCGCTACGTTGAGGCTTCCGTGCCGCTACGTTGAGGCTTCCGTGCCGCTACGTTGAGGCTTCCGTGCCGCTACGTTGAGGCTTCCGTGCCGCTACGTTGAGGCTTCCGTGCCGCTTCGTTGAGGCTTCCGTGGGGCTTCAATCGAGCTTTGCCATAGACTTCTATGGAGGTTTTGAAGATGCTTTGAAGCACCACTGAAGCTACATGGGGTATAATTTTTGAAGCAAAGCCGAACAAAGCAAAGCAAAAGCAAGGTGTAAACAGGAATGTAAGCTAACCATTTTATTTAGTGACAGGAGCTTTGACTAGTGTTCAGAGAGCTTTTACAAAGCGTGTTTCTGAAGCCATGTTGAAGCCGAAGCAAGTGTAAATGAGCCCTTACAGAAATCTAAAAAGATCAATGGTGTCAGAGGGAACTTATCTGGGAGGCAGACATTGCCATTTTCTCAAGGAACCCCTAGCAACCTCTGGAGGAACCATAAGGTTCCATGGAACCCTGATTTTGAGAAACCCTGCTTTGACCATTTGCCAGGAGTTCTTCATTAACAGACTTGCATAGATGAAATATCTACATCCTGACATAACCGGCTCTTTATGGAACGCAACCCTTTCCGAACATCTGTTTCGCGATGTAGCATAAACACAAACAAACCTCCAGGTTTTGACAAGCGTGATGCATTAACTGTCGCAGCCTCATCAGACAGGTACAGAGCGCGCTCAGAAGCTGGAAACACACACAGTACAAGTTATGCTGGATTGGGAAATGGCTCTTCTCACGGCACCTTGTAGGAGTTCACATTTTTCGGGCGAAAAACTGCAGCGTCAACAGCCTGGCGGCGCTCAGACCACGGATGTCGTGTAACATTTCAAAGCAGAAGTACAAGGCCGTCCAGACAGGCAGGGTTTCCTCCGCCGCCACGATCAAACTCTGCAGACACGGTCATGCTATAGCAACATCCTCAACTCCGTGGTCTTTTGACTGGTGCTACATTAAAGCTTACTGAAACATTTCTGAGATTCATGTGTCTGCTGCGGTTTTGAGACAAATTAAAGCGCTACTGAACCCTCAATATATACACAGCGCAAATGTTAGTCACCACACTTTTTATTAAAATTGATTTTACCCCCCCCCCCCACTATATATACGCGACTTTACCTTTTTAAATTTATTTTTCCAACACCATGCACTTGCCTCAACACAAAAGTAAAACCCGTGCCAGTGGGCACCCAATGCGCGGCAAGACCTGTGCTTGCTGGTGCAGTGGCTGTCTAATGGTGAGACATGCTGGACTTAAAGCGGTATTAAACCTAAACATTTATTATACTGCAGCTTACCAATTCTTAGATGTGATGGCTGCATTAGTTTTCTTTTTTATGATTTCATTCTTCTATTTTCATCTGGTGAACCAGCCAGTAAGTCTGTCGTTTATCAAAAGCACAAGCCCTCCAGCAGCATGTATCAGTTTTCACAGATGAGACAAACCCACTGGCTGGGGGGATGGAGGGGGGGGGGGGTTAAAACGATCAGTTTTTTGTTAATGTCAAACCTTAATCCCAAAGAGAAAAAACTGTTTGTTGCAACTCATTATAAAATGTGAGCTGGAGTTTGACTTCAATTTGCTAGTGTACCTAAATCTGTTGTGCCTTCTGTGCTCCTTCATCCAGAGTTGTGTCTCACTAATACCGGAGTGGTGTGTTACTGGCCAGAAAGACTTAACTGAAAACAAAGCGCTGTCATCACTGAAGACGCTTCCATCTTCACTTGGTATTCCTTCTGAGTTCGTGGGCTTCGGCGTTATGAATGACAGAGCCAGCGATGACACCACATGCATGCGAGTCGCTGTTTATGGCATGACTCTGAAGGAATGGCACCGGCATGCCGTTCCTTCAGATGCATGCGCCAATGACGTCACTGCCTGAATCTAAAATAAATTTATCCTTAACAGCGCACATTTAGGAGATATTTACACTAGCAATGGGTAAGCCTTATTATAGTCTTACCTTTAGGTAAAAAGCATACAAGGGAGATTACTCCCACTTTAAAGGGAAACTTAAAGTGGAGTTCCACCCAAAAATGGAACTTCCACTTTTTGGATTCCTCCCCCCCTCCGGTGTCACATTTGGCACCTTTCAGGGGGGAGGAGGGAGCAGATACCTGTCTAATACAGGTATTTGCTCCCACTTCCTCGCATAGAAAACTGCGGCGCTTGCGGTGACCTACGCCACTTCCGGCGCCTACACTGTCCTCCCCCGCTGTATTCTGGGAGACACAGAACACAGCAGGGACCAGAGAGGACGTGCAGCGCGTCTCGCGCATGTGCAGTAGGGAACCAGGAAGTGAAGCCGCATAGACGGATCGGCTTCGGCTGCCAACATCGCGGGCTCCCTGGACAGGTAAGTGTCCATGTATTAAAAGTCAGCAGCTGCAGTATTTTAATATTTTTTTTCAGCGAACCTCCGCTTTAAAAAAAATGTCACCTATGTCTTGGCCACCTATAGACCCTCCAATGCCCTAACTTACAACTTGTTTGGTTGTCACATCTAAATCGGAAGTAGGGTGCATTTGCATGTGTGAATGCACCCAAAATGTGACAGTTCCCCCTCAGGCTGGTTGTTAGGAAGATGGCAGCCTAACAACCATGACTACATGAAAAAAAAAAAATATCACCAATTTGGTGATTCTGTTTTCAAATTCTTTTTTATTTTTTTCTGACATGTTGGTGTTATATTTTTCACTTGCATGTTAAAAGTTGCACTCCGTAATTACAGCTGGCAAAAATGGTGTCTGTCTTCATTTCAGGTTGCAATACAACGAAATGTGATTATTTTAAAGGGTGGGGATTCTTTTCTATACCCACTGTAAAAGCTTTGAGAATGATATATGCTGAAGTGTCAGATACATTGTCATACAAATTAACAGTCCTACTGAATACGATGTTACACAAATTACACTCTTATTGGTTGAAATGCAAGACTTATCTACAGTAAGGGGAAAAGGTATTTGATCCCCTGCCGACTTTGTATGTTTGCCCACTGACAAAGAAATGATCAGTCTATAATTTTAATGAGAGACAGAACAAAAATATACAGAAAAACGCATTTCAAAATAGTTATAAATTGATTTGCATTTTAATGAGTGAAATAAGTATTTGACCCCTTCGCAAAACATGACTTTGTAGTTTGTGGTAAAACCCTTGTTGGCAATCACAGAGGTCAGACATTTCTTGTAGTTGGCCACCAGGTTTGCACACATCGGGAGGGATTTTGTCCTACTCCTCTCTGCAGATCCTCTAAAAGTCATAAAGTTTTTTGTGGCTGACGTTTGGCAACTCGAACCTTCAGCTCCCTCCACATATTTTCTATGGAACTAAAGTCTGGAGACTGGCTAGGCCACTCCAGGACCTTAATGTGATTCTTCTTGAAACACTCCTTTGTTGCCTTGGCTGTGTGTTTTGGGTCATTGTCATGCTGGAATACCCATCCATGACCCATTTTCAATGCCCTGGCTGAGGGAAGGAGCTTCTCACCAAAGATTTGATGGTACATGGCCCCGTCCATCGTAACCTTTGATACAGTGAAGTTGTCCTGTCCCCTTAGCAGAAAAACACTCCCAAAGCATAATATTTCCACCTCCATGTTTGACGGTGGGGATGGTGTTCTTGGGGTCATAGGCATCATTTCTCCTCCTCCAAACACGGCGAGTTGAGTTGATGCCAAAAAGCTTGATTTTGGTCTCATCTGATCACAACACTTTCACCCAGTTCTCCTCTGAATCATTCAGATGTTCATTAGCAAACTTCAGATGTTCCTGTACATGTGCTTTCTTGAGCAGGGGGACCTTGCGGGCGCTGCAGGATTTCAGTCCTTCATGGCGAAATGTGTTTTCTTGGTGACTATGGTCCCAGCTGCCTTGAGATCACTGGCAAGATTCTCCCGTGTATTTCTGGGCTGATTCCTCACCGTTCTCATGATCATTGAAACTCCACAAGGTGAGATACTGTATGGAGCCCCAGACCGAGGGAGATTGACAGTTATTTTGTGTTTCTTCCATGTTCGAATAATCACTGTTGTCACCCTCTCACCAAGCTGCTTGATGATGGTCTTGTAGCCCATTCCAGCCTTGTGTAGGTCTACAATCTTGTCCCCGACATCCTTGGACAGCTCTTTGATCTTGGCCATAGAGGAGATATTGGAATTAGATTGCTTCTGTGGACAGGTGTCTTTTATACAGGTAACAAGCTGAGATTAGGAGCACTCCCTTTAAGAGATCAATCTTGCTGATTGATAGGGGATCAAATACTTATTTCACTAATTAAAATGAAAATCAATTTATAACTTTTTTTGAAATACGTTTTTCTGGATAGTTTTTGTTGTTATTCTGTCCCCCTCTCTGTTAAAATAAACCTACCAATTAAAATTACAGACTGATCATTTCTTTTTCAATGGGCAAACTTACGAAATCAGCAGGGGATCAAATACTTTTTTCCCTCACTGTAGTTTCAACAGCATACAATGGCACACACGCCAAGCTCTCGATGTTTGCAATGGTAGACTAGCCAGCTAACAACTGTATGCAATCCGCACACCATAGACTCTCACTGGATGCAATGGCAGACTACTTGGGTTCTTGCTTCATGCACAGGCTGAAGTTTTATAAAAAAATCTGTAGCAACAACAAGATGATATATGCCACTTAGACATGGAAACCTCAATATAATTTTCCTTCAAAGAGAAAAACAAGCACAGGAAAGGGAGAAGCAGAACAGAGACGACAACTGTAGTATTTAGACACATCACACACCAGAGACATGGACTATCTTCCAGCATGTTTGCCTTCCTGCTGCTCGTCTCTGATGGACCTCAAGATACTCCCTAGATCCAGTTCAAAGGAGAGCCGAGTAAGGAATATCCCCCACAAAGCCACAACTGCTCGCACGATACGGCGGCCTCACAGGCCTGTCTGGATTTATTTGGCTTGATGGCAAACATAAACCCAGGGACATAAACTTTCCTTTACTTCCCAACAAGGAATCTGAATAACAAGAGGTTTGTTTTACTGGCCGTTCTCTCTTTTTTATGTATTATGAGGGCATATTCACAGAGATCTTCAATCAGAACATAGGTTGCTTTATGTTCATTTTTCAGATTGAAAGGCATATTATATACATTTGGGCTGAATAAACAACATGTGGTGAACCAAATATTGCAATGCAACACAGAAGTGCTGCAGCCAGAGATTTTTTTTATTATTATATACAGTGATGGCGAGTATCTGATATGGATTCCATTTAAAGTGGCTCAGGCACTAAAATGGAATTGTACAAGAAGAGGCTCTCTGCAAAGAAAACATGGAATACACCCCCTTCTGCTACATCGCTCTCTCTAGTAGAGAGGAGAAACCAGTAGGGATCAGACACTTCTGGAGGTCGTGTCTTCTAGTAATGTAGGGGTTTTGTGGGAGGACCAAAGAATTCGGGGGGGGGGGGGGGACAGGAAAATCCACGCTTACAGAAGTGTGAAATTGTGCAGGAGATGGTGGTCCAGTACAGCAGGTGAGGCAACTATTTAATGCCTTCTTTGCCGGGAGCCCTTTACTTTACAGTTCTTTTTCAGCAACAAAGTAGCTTTGAAGAGCAATATTGGACCATCAAGAAATTCGGGGATTAGGGCCTCATGCACACTGGACATTTTTACAGCTGCTGTTTTTTGCTTCAGGTGTTTTTTTTCTGCAGCTAATAAACTCCCCAGCATATTATGCCCATGCACACATAGGCTGTTATCAGCATTTTTTGACAGGGGCGTTTTCTGGCTGGGAAACCCCCCCCCCCAGAACTAGCGGGTTTTAAGAGGAGTTCTTCAGCTGTAAAAAATGCTCTAACTCCGATAAAAGCTTAAAAACGCTGAAAAACTATGCTATTCTGCATTTATCGGTGTGTCATAAGCTTTTCTGGGAGTATAGTTTTGCTAAAAAAAGGTAAAGCTAAAAAATGCTAAAAAACGCTACTGCAAAAAACGCTGCAAAGCTCATTCTACAGCTAACGCTACTGGTGTTTTTATAATGTCCGGCGTGCATAAGACCTTATTAATGTAAAGAGGAAAGGATCGCCCCTACTCCCAACCAGCCCAGGTGAATAAATGGTAAAGAGCGGCCTCAACCTACATATCTCCACCTAACACACCCTGATGAATTGAGCCCCACCTAGCGGGACTTAGTCATAGGGTCCCAGCCTATGCTCCTACCTTGCAATAATGCCTGTGGCATCTGCTGTTTGTGTCTTCAGTATGCTGGCCGCAACTGTGCTGTGGCTACCCATAGGAATCTATAGGGATCTTGAGTGTCTCATTCCTTGGGAGATGACCACATAGAATTAAGCCAATACCTGGGCTTGCAAAGGCATTTGGTGGACACAAAATGGACTTATATCCTTTGAAGCTATATTGAAGATATTTTTCTGAAAGTTTATGTGCCTGGAGTTCAGGTTTAATGGCTCCCAGAAAGGGACCTGGTTGTCCTGGATCAAATATATCTACCAAAAAAGTAAAGCTGTCTTGGATCATATGCATATTAATGCAGATGCAACGAAAAAAGGAGTACTCAGAGATGGAGTAGTGCAAAACTGATCTTCGTAAAACACAGAAAATCACCAACTCGCTTCTTGGATACTCCATTTCTTCAGGGCTTAAAATTTGGATGGCCGGCAAGGACTACTGTGTGGCCTGAACACTCAGCAAGTAGTAGAAACAAGCAGTGCCTAGATAGAACTAAAGTATGGCAGCTGGCGTGTGAGATAATATGTAGCTACTTTACAACAGCACAGCCTAATTCCAAGGACACCCCTCTTCAAGCTGCATTACAGAAGCTGTCTGCATTATCTCAGCCCAGCTGCAAGCATGCAAAAAAGTTCCATGCACATAACTAGAAGAGCAAAGAAAAGACAAGAACGGGGATCCGCCATAACCAACATCGTCCACAGCCGTCATAGTTGAAAATCATAGCAGGCAACACACTACAAATTTGCTGGTTTGTGTTCCTTGCTTTAGATTTATACCTTGGAAAACCCTTTTAATATATGATTGACATAAACTGACTATTTTTAGGACACATCTCCCAAAACCACTGACATGCCAAGCCGGTTTCTAACCTAGGAAACATCTGCTGGGAGGTCAGGCTACAGAAGGGTTGCCAGGTTTATGATCCTATTGGCATAAGTCTACTATAGTCCTGTGAATGCGGCCAGCAACACTCCTTGAATACTGCATTTCACAAAAATAACACAAATGTTTACTCACCTTTCCTTTCACTCATTTTTCCATTCAAGGTTAGTGCTTTAGTTTAAAGAAAAGAAGGCAATGGATTAAATGGGAATTGCTTTCCATAATTTGCCCAGAAGAGGCCCCATACTTGCAAAGTCCTACAGGACTTTTATTTTATCTCCGTTTAGCCAAATTTCTCTAAGTGATTCTGAGCAAAGTGACAGGCTCATCTTAAAGAACTCCCTTCAGAGATGGCAGTGGGTGATTTCTGCTGCACAGACTGGTGATCTATGTAGTGCTGGCCTAGGCAGCATTCCATTGTATGCCCAGCCTGGGTGATGATGTGCCTTTAAGGGGTGTGTTACTGACAGCTTGGGCTCACAGGAAGTAAGCTGCAGTGCTGGGGCATGGATAGAGTAAGACTGGCCATACACCTATAGATTATTTGCAGATTTTCTATGGTCAGATGGAAAAAGTGGAACAGATTCCTCCATCTACGCTGAACTGTGTGGATGGAAGAATCTCCCACTGGCCCAAGCTTCCATATCTTGCTAGTCGGCTTTTATATATATATATATATAAAAGTTTAAAGCAATAAGTTTTTTCATATATCTTCATATTTGAGTCAACTTATCAGACTAAAGAACCTTTTTTATCAAATAACTTTTGATCGCTGAGAGTGAATGCAAAGTCCTGTGTAACCTACGAATCGCTGGATTCTTCGCAAACACAGGACTATAAACTCCCCTTTGACAATTCTATCCAAATAGGTGTCATGTCTTCTTCCTTACTCATATTTACTGAGTATTTTCTTTTGCTTACTAGACTCTTTGGTTTACAGGGGCCTGGCTCAATGCACATGCATCAAGGCAAAAATACTTGAAATCATTGATTATGTAAAAAAGAGTTTAACAGTGATTTTAAAGTCTTGATTGTTACATAGTTAGTCTGGTTGAAAAAAGACACAAGTCCATCTAGTTCAACCAATAAAAGGAGGGAAAACATTGCATACAATCCTATATACACCATCCTATACTCACAGTTGGTCCAGAGGAAGGAAACAAACCCCAACATAGCATGAACCAGTTTGCTCCAGCATGGTAAAAAAAATTCCTTCCTGATCCCCCGGGAGGCAATCGGATATTCCCTGGACCAACTTTACCTATAAATGTTAGTACCCAGGTATATTATGTGCATTTAGGAAAGAATCCAGGTCTTTTTTAAAGCAAGTTGCTGAGCTAGCCAGAACCAGCTCTTGAGGGAGTCACGTTTTCAAAGCTCTTACTGTGAAGAAACCTTTCCTTATTTGGAGATTAAAGTGGTTGTAAAGGTAGAAGGTTTTCTTTTATCTTAATTTATTCTATGCATTAAGATCAAAAGCCTTCTGTGTGCAGCAGCCCCCCTCAGCCCCCCTAACACTTACCTGAGGTCCCTTACGCGATGTCCACGCGTGTCTCAGTCATCCGAGATTCTCCCTCCTGATTGGCTGAGACACAGCAGTGGTGCCATTGGCTGCCGTTGCTGTCAAAGTCAGCTAGCCAATCAGGGGAGAGAGGGGGCGGGGTCAGGGCCAAGGTGAGGCTCCGTGTCTGAATGGATAGAGGGAGCTGTGACTCGGCTCAGGTGCCCCTATAGGAAGCTGCTGGCTGTAGGGGCACTGAACAGGAGAAAGGGGCCAGGAGCACAGAAGAGGGACCCGAAAAGAGGAGGATCTGGGCTGCTCTGTGCAAAAGCACTACACGGGGTAGGTAAGTATAACATGTTTGTTATTTTTATACGAAAATAAAAACAAGACTTAATAATCACTTTAAATCTCTTTTCCTCCAGATGTAAAGAGTGCCCCCTTGTCCTCTGTGATGACCTTAAAGTGAATAACTCGACACCAAGTTCACTATTTGGACCACTTATGTATTTGTACATGTTGATCATATTCCCCCTTAATCTCCTCTTCTTAAGAGAGAATAAATTCAGTTCCTCTAATCTTTCCTCGTAGCTGAGCTCCTCCATGCCTCTTATCAGTTTGGTTGCCCTTCTCTGCACTTTCTCCAATTCCCCGATATCCTTTTTGAGAACTGGTGCCCAAAACTGAACTGCATATTCCAGATGAGGTCTTACTAATGATTTTTACAGGGGCAAAATGATCTCTCTCTCTCTCTGGAGTCCATACCTCTCTTAATACAAGAAAGGACTTTGCTCGCTTTGGAAACCACAGCTTGGCATTGCATGCTATTATTAAGCTTATGATCTACCAAAACACCCAAGTCAGTATCTTTAGTTAGGACCTCAAAACTGATACTGGGTATTTTAATTGAAGAAAACAATACGAAAGTCTAGCAAAATATAGTTAGACTTTTTTCAGAAAAGCTGAAGAAAAGGCATCCAAACCTCTAGGACACTAGCAAAACACAGAGGCATGACAGTTTAAGGCTGGGTTATACGGGGGGGGGGGGGGGGGGGGGGGGGGAATGTTTTTGTTTGCCAGTGTCCCAAACTACTATAGGCAGCAGTATATCTAAGTTTGGAAATTCCTACAATTCCTACAAACCTCAATGGACAATAAAGAAATAGAAGTTCCATGCTGTGCAGGGTACAGAATTTTATACATTCCTCTCCTCAACGGTCATCCACTGTAAACGTTATGCAAGCATGCTGGCGAGTGGGCAGCTAAAGCAGAATAAAGTCCCTCCTCTTTCATTCTGGGGAGTATAGCAGCTGAAACAACCTTGGTTACCATGCTATCTCCCACACGCTAGCAGTAAATCACCTCAAAGCACAGTTGTCAATATTGTCCCTAGAGACTGCAATTTGCTTTTTCTACAGGGAACAGGTCACCCGTTCAGATAGCCTGTATTGTTGATAGCCTGCGACCTGAGCGCTCATCAGGAGGCAAGGTAACATCCTGTTCCATGCATGCATCTGCTGTAGTTTGAATTGTTGACCTGTCTGCATGCCCGCATGTGCCTACAGATCATCGCACACAGCCTGTGGTGATTAGGCAAAGAAAAAAAGGTTCACCCGGAATCTTATGATGCACACTACAGTGTGAAACACATTAAAGTGGTTGTAAAGTCCCAAGGTTTTTCACCTTAATGCATTCTATGCATTAGGGTGAAAAACCTTCTGTACTGCAGCTGCCCCCTAGACCCCCCCCCCTCTTTCTTACCCAAGCCTGATTCGATCCAGCGATGTGCACGAGTCCAGGGCTCCAGCCACTGTCGCTCACCTCACTGGACAGATTGATAGCAGCAGGGGCCATTGGCTCCCACTGCTGTCAAATCCTGTGACACGGGAGCAGGGGGTGGGGCTGAGTCTCGCTGTCTGTGTCAATGGACGCAGCAGCAGTATTCGGGAGTGAGCCTGCACAGGTGCCTCCATGGAAAGCAGCTTTCCGTGGGCGCACCCGATGAAGGGGAGGAGCAAGGAGCGCCGGTGGGGCACCCAGAAGAGGAGGCTGGGGGCTGCTCTGTGCAAAACCCTTGCACAGAGCAGGTAAGTATAACAGGTTTGTTATTTTTATTAAAAAACAAACAAAAAAACAAACGTTTACAAACACTTTAAAGAGGAACTGCAGTCTGCTCACATAATTTGTAATAAAAACATCTTTGCCATTCTGAAGCTTCCCTCCAACCACTTTGCATATTATTTTACATATACTGTGATTCTGTACTTGCCAAATATGCTGCAGAAATCTCCCTCCACCGAGTCTGGCTGCAACCATTTTAACTGTGGGCAACTGAAGCTGCTGCTTGTTCACTTCCTGGATTTAGACAGAGGCACACCTCCAGCACTGCAGCTCTCATTGGCCCTCTTATGACCCTTCCTGGCAAACTCTCACAAGAGGGCGAGAGAAAGATGTGCATGATGTCATAAGCCTAGGCTTTTTCCCAGATAAGAAACAGGAAGTGGGCTGTATAAGGAATATACTGGCAGAAAAAAAATGTTTTACTATCTAAAGGTAAAACAACAAGGTCAGAGGATTTGATAGATGGAAAGTTAAAAAAAAAGACTGAAGGTCCGCTTTAGGGCACCTTACTATTACTTGTGCTAGTAATTCAAGCAGTCCAGAGGCTAAGTGGTTAGCACTTCCGCCTAGCAGCACAGGGATTCAGTTTGAACCCCAACCACGGCACTACCTGCCTTGAGTTTGTATGTTCACCTGTGCCTGTGTGGGTTTCCTCCGGGTACTCTGGTTTCCTCCCACACTCCAAAGACATGATGGTAGGTTAATTGGCTCCTGGATAAATTGGTCCTACTATGTGTATGAATGTGAGTTAGGGACCTTAGATTGTAAGCTCCTTAAGGGCAGGGACTGATATGAATTTACAATATATACTGTATGTAAAGCGCTGAGTAAATTGACGGTGCTATAGAAGTACAAATAATAAATAAAATAAATTCCTGGTGTTTGAATGTCACTGTGTAGACTTTTGTTTTACACTGAATGGTGTGGCGCCAGCTGGGCAAAATTAGTCTCGCAGCACTTCTAACATAGATCTTGGCCAGTATCCCTGATGGCAGTGGTATATGTTTACTTATATGAGAAATACAGGCCATTAGAAGTTTCCCTAAAGGATGATAAAAAGCACTCCCAACCCTCAGATGTACCCATTACTGCACAAAGGAAACTTTCTAGCTTGTTGGGAAAACTCTCTGGGAGCAATTTTCAGGATGGGTTGACTGGCAATTGTTCTTGCCAAAATCTTTGCCCATCTGCAGCCACTTAGTGTTAGAATTTGAGCTAGTTTGATCTTGAGGGTCAAATGATTGAACTGTGAAGCAAGCTTATGCACAGTTTCCTTGGCATTAGATGCGTGCCACCCACCTGCTGTGCCATTTAGTGGACAGCTCACCCAGGTTGTCTGATCACCAGGTGGTAGGGTCTTTTGATAACCTGCGGAATGTTAGAATTAACCTTTCTAAAAAGCAAAATAAGGAAATGTTATTGGGAAAGCTGAAAACCCACTTGTTTAATTTGCGCTCCTTCTAGAACAGGGGTCTCAAACTGGTGGCCCTCCAGCTGCTGCGGAACTACAAGTCCCATCATGCCTTTGCCTGAAGGAGCCATGCTTGTAACTTTCAGCCTTGCAAGGCCTCATGGGACTTGTAGTTTCTCAACAGCTGGAGGGCCGCCAGTTTGAGACTCCTGTTCTAGAAAAATGTCTTGTGACCAATGTCAAAGCACTGGTCCTGTCTGTTGTCCTTGCCAGGGGATCTTGGAGGACCAAGATTATATTGTACCTGTAGTCCAAACTTACTTTTTTTTCCCCTTAAAGACAGCACAAATGGCAGTTCTAACCCTTGCCAGATGCCACCCTTTGCTTGCCTTTATTTGGCCCTTGGTGAACTATTTCCCCCCACTGATACAAATCACTATTCCCCCACTGACACCAGCAATGCGGAATTATTCCTCCCACTGACACCAATGATGGGACACCATTCCTCCCACTGACACCAATGATCGGACACCATTCCTCCCACTGACACCAACAATGGGAATTATTCCTCCCACTGACACCAATGATGGGACACCATTCCTCCCACTGACACCAACAATGAGAATTATTCCTCCCACTGACACCAACAATGGGAATTATTCCTCCCACTGACACCAATGGTGGGACACCATTCCTCCCACTGACACCAACAATGGGAATTATTCCTCCCACTGACACCAATGATGGGACACCTTTCCTCCCACTGACACCAACAATGGGATACCATTCCTCCCACTGACACCAACAATAGGGTACTATTCCTCCCACTGATAACAATGGGGTACTATTCCTCCCATTGATACCAACAATGCGGTACTATTCCTCCCACTGATACAAAGCACTATTCCTCCAACTGACACCAGTAATGGGGAATTATTGCTCCCACTGACACCAATGATGGGACACCATTCCTCCCACTGACACCAACAATGGGATACTATTCCTCCCTCTGGTACCAACGATGGGGTGCTATTCCTCCCAGTGACACCAATGATGGGGTACTATTCCTCCCACTGACACCAACGATAGGAGACCATTCCTTCCACTGACACCAACAATAAGGCACTATTACTCCTACTCACACCATGAGGAGGCACTATTACTCCCACTGACATCAATGATAGGACACCAATCCTTTCACGGACACCAATAATAGGGCATTATTACTCCTACTCACATCATAATGAGGCACTATTACTCCCACTGACACCAATGATGGGGCACCATTTGTCCCACTAACACCAATGATGGGGCACTTTTTTACCCACTGACACCAATGATGGGGCAATATTCCTTCATACTGATTGCAGTGATGGGGCACTATTCCTTCCACTGATACCAGTGGGGGCATTGTTTACTCCTATTTGTGCCAGGGCATTTCTTACTCACACTAGCCACAGTCCGGTCCCCGTAAAGTCTGAAGGACAGTAAGTTGCAATGTTTGGTTGGTCAGGTTGCACTGACTGAGCACTGTACTGACAAACGAGCCCACGGACCTTTCTGGTGGAGACCACAAGACCAGTACCAAGGCATTAGTCATGTGACTGGACCCTGGAACAAACCCGGATTGAATATGTACATTTTCCTTTCTTAGATCACATAGCTTTTGCATTTTGAAATAAGTAACTTTATTTTAGAGCATAGATGTGCTTTAAAACCACAAAACACAAGTCTGAAAAGACAACTTTGTGGCTTTGTTATTTTGATTCCTAAACCCACACACTACTTTGCTTTTAATTTCGGAAATAAGTAGCTTATAAAAAGGGTAGGTTGCATGTTAAAAAATAAATAAAACAGGAATGCTCAGACTGCAATAGTCTCCAGGAGGCTATTCACTGTGGACTCACTGCTGGGAAATCCAGTCTGGGTCCTCTTCTGGGTTGAGTGACACCCAGTGCCCTCTCATCTACTTCCTGTGAACCCAGGCCATCGTAGACAGAGGGTGCATTATCATGAGGGCCTGAGCTTTTAGTATTTCTGAACAGCATTGTGCTCACACATCATTACATAAGTGCTGCACTGTTCAGGAGTAAAGGTGGCCACAGACAGATCAAAATTCAGTTCCGCAGGGACCAGCCCAATTTTGATCCATGTGTGGCCACTGCAGTTAAACAAAAGTTGATCTATTGTTCAACTGTCCTCTCGGATTAAAGCCGCTTGGATCAGCAGCTGCAGTGCTGGTTTGTGTATTCTGACGGGGGAATAAAAATCGCAGATCGCCGCCATAACTAGTAAAAAAAAAAAAAAAAAAATATTAATAAAAATGCCATAAAAAAACGATCCCCTATTTTGTAGATGCTATAACTTTTGCGCAAACCAATCAATAAACGCCTATTGCGATTTTTTTTTTACCAAGGATATGTAGAAGAATACGTATCGGCCTAAACTGAGGAAAAAAAAAATTTTTATATATTTTTTGGGGATATGTATTATAGCAAAAAGTAAAAAAATAAAGCGTTTTTTTTTCTAAATTGTCGCTCTATTTTTGTTTATAGCGCAAAAAAATAAAAACCGCTGATGTGATCAAATACCACCAAAAGAAAGCTCTATTTGTGGGGAAAAAAAAAGGACGTCAATTTTGTTTGGAAGCCACGTCACACGACTGCGCAATTGTCAGTTAAAGCAACGCAAAAAACGCTCTGGTCTTTGGCCAGCAAAATGGTCTGGGGCTGAAGTGATTAAAATAAAAATAATAAAATAATCATATAAAATAAATACAATAAAATAAAAAATAAACATGGAGCTGAACTTTAATTTTTTTCCTGTGAATTCTTAATTTCTTAAAGAAAATGAGACAAATAGGGCACTGGGGAAGCATGGGAGAAAGTGAATATAAGTGGGTCGGGGTTTGGACTTTAAGAAAGCCTGAGGGGCAAAGAGAAAGATTCCTTTTAAAGCATATACAAATAATGCTGATGAATAATAATAAAAAAAAAGACGAGGCAATTGTCCGGTGAATAACTGTTTGAACAGAGATGTGGTAAAGGAGGACCATCTCAACATCAGCCGTCAGACATCTACCATATAGAAGGTTCCTATGCGATCCATCTACTTACCATGTCAATATTCTGCATGATGTCCTGGAAGGAAGGGTGGCTGCGAAACTGCTCGAACAGCTCCCGCTTGTACAGAAGGGCGTACACCAGGTTAGGGTTGTGGTGGAGAGAATTGGCCAGGCAGGAGTTGATGATTTCCAACATCATTCGGATGACTTCCTCTATCACGTTTAAGTCTTGTGCCTGCACAAACACAATGGAGAATCAGAGTTAAATATGGAGTAGATAAAAAAGACAAAGACAAAAAAATGATATAAAAACACGATAGGGCAACAGGAAACACCCCCAATTTCAGCATTAATAAATGTATTTGCCTGTGATAGGGTGTGATTTATTTTACATTACTTTATGATGAATTTCAGGTATGGTATATTATTACACAGCAACGTTGGTCCAGCTTGGACCAATATATATGGTACCAAACCTGAAGCTGGAAATCACTGAAGTAGAAACACGGTGACATCATGTTCTCCACCTTGTCCAGTTAGAGAATGTAAAAGGAGGGCACAACCTTTTGGGCCCTCCTTCATGAGTCCGCAGCTGCCCCCTACCCTTCTCCCCTCATTTCATTTACAGATATAGGGTAAGGGGTTGGTGGGTACACTGCTGCTTTGAGAAGATTGCAGGTTTCACAGGTGAGTCAGGTATGGCCAACGGGGAACACCTGAAAGGTGCTGGAACACCAGGGAACCAGAACCGGAAATGGTCCTCTTTGGACCTTCTAGCAAGTAGACCCCCCCCCCCCCCCCCCCCGCGGCAAATCTATGTGGTTTTTCCACCACCCTGGATACAGGGTGGGTGTTTTTTCTGGTAATAAATTGCTCGCCTTCCGAAAACTGGGCATAATTTGTGGTATTGGTAAATATTTCATTGTTTTTGATTAATAGAAATTATTGACAAAATTATGTTTATGGATTTCTGGTAAACCAATAAATAGAGCCGCGGCCATTTCATGCCATTATTTGTGTATTGGTCTTTTATTTAGGGTGTTGGGGTTGTGGTGGTTGGGGGGTTGTGGCCAGCGGTCCCATGCTCTGCCTTCAATCAAAAAACGCAAAGTGTTCTCTAAATGGCACCTGTGCCGAGCAGCACACCCCTTGTGTTCAGAATGCATCAGGCCAGCCTCTCAGCTTGGGACCCGAAAGCAAGTGGAGATCGCTGCAGGAGCCGTAATTTTCAGCTTCCAAGGAAATCAGCCAAGTATGGTGGATACATCATTACATTGGTCCAAGCTGGTCTAATGCAACTATGTAAAAATATACCATACCTGGAACTCTTCTTTGGAGCTGAGCACCACGATGATAGCTTTAAGTTTTGATTTGCTATGCCCTGCTTAGTGTGTTTGTATATATATATATATATATATATATATATATATATATATACACATACATACATACACATATACACTCACCGGCCACTTTATTATAAGGTACACCTGTTCAATTGCTTGGTAACACAAATTGCTAATCAGCCAATCACATGGCAGCAACTCAATGCATTTAGGCATCAAGATGCGGTGAAGGCGACTTGCTGAAGTTCAATCCGAGCATCAGAATGGGGAAGAAAGGGGATTTAAGTGACTTTGAACCTGACATGGTTTTTGGTGCCAGGCGGCTGGTCTGAACATTTCAAAAACTGCTGATCTACTGGGATTTTCACACACAACCATCTCTCGGGTTTACAGAGAATGGTGGGAAAAAGAGAAAATATCCAGTGAGTGGAAGTTGTGTGGAGGAAAATGCCTTGTTGATATCAGAGGTCAGAGGGGAATGGGCAGACTGGTTCGAGATGATAGAAAGGTAACAGTAACTCAAATAACTACTCATTTCAACCAAGGTATGCAGAATACCATCTCTGAAACACAACACATTGAATCTTGAAGCAGATGGGCTACATCAGCAGAAGACCACACCGGGTGCCACTCCTGTCAGCTAAGAACAGGAAACTGAGGCTATAATTCACACAGGATCACCAGAATTGGACAATAGAAGATTGGAAAAAACGTTGCCTGGTCTGATGAGTCTCAATTTCAGCTGCGACATTCAGATGGTCGGGTCAGAATTTGGTGTAAATAACATGAAATCATGGATCCATCCTGCCTTGTATCACCGGTTCAGACTGGTGGTGGGGGTGTAATGGTGGGGGGGATATTTTCTTGGCACACTTTGGGCCCCTTAGTACCAACTGAGCATTGTTTAAACACCACGACCTACCTGAGTATTGTTGCTGACCATGTCCATCCCTTTATAACTACAGTGTCCCCATCTTCTGATGTCTCCTTCCAGCAGGATAATGTACCATGTCACAAAGCTCCAATCATCTCACCACTGGACAATGAGGTCCCTGTACTCCAATGGCCTCCACACTCACCACATCTCATCCAATAGAGCACCTTTAGGATGTAGTGGAACGGGAGATTCACATCATGGATGTGCAGCCGACAAATCTGCAGCAATTGTGTGATGTTATAATGTCACTATGGAGCAAAATCTCTGAGGAATGTTTCCAACACCTTGTTGAATCTATGGCATGAAGAATTATGGCAGTTCTGAAGGCAAAGGGGTCCAGCCTGGTACTATCAAGGTGTATCTAATAAAGTGGGCAGTGAGTGTGTGTATACAATAAATAAATGTATGTATATATATAGTTTTTTTTTTTTTTTACTTTAAATGGCAAAAAAAAGAAAAAAACGTTGTACCTCTGTGCACAGCTTCCACTGAATGCCCTCCCCCTCCCCCCCCCCCCATTTCCACACTGCACTGCATCTATGATTGACACCAATACTAACTAGTGTGCGTCTGCCTTGTTCCCCAAAACACAACTTGATGAACAGGAGACATGTGCATCATCACAGGAAAGGAAGTGATGGGAAATCTCTACGCAGGAACAAAGATAGCAAAACCCAATTTGTAGAGAAGTAGAGTAGAGAAGGGTTGGAACTTCTGGCAATGATTTTATTGCAGTCCATGCCAGGAAGAGAGAAAAATCTTTCTAACGGGGGGGTCAGAGACAGTAGTAAATACCTGAAAAAATATAAAACTATGGGGTTTATTTACTAAAGGCAAATCCACTTTGCACTACAAGTTCACTTGGAAGTGCAGTCGCTGTAGATCCGAGGGGGACATGCAAGGAAAATAAAAAACAACAACATTTTTACTTGCACATGATTGGATGATAAAATCAGCAGAGCTTCCCCTTGTTTCTGATCTCCCCCTCAGATCTACAGCTACTGCACTTCCAAGTGCACTTAAGTGGATTTGCCTTTAGTAAATCAACCCCTATCTGTCACTAAAACATTTTAAGTTTCCAATAGGGCAATAAAAGTATAGACACCCTGTCAGGTTTTTATTGCGGTGCTATCTCTGGGGAGATTCAATCTCTCTATTTCTCCTGGTGACCACTGTCACAAAACACAGAAAGTGAAAGCAAATCCAAAACTTTACAGTTGTCACCAAAACAAGAGGTGAGGGTAAATCTAAAAAGGGGAATTCCCCTCACTTTGGAAAAAATGTCACCCCACTCTCCATTGCATCACTGGGACAGGAAATTAAGGGAAATCTCACGGTAATGCCCCGTACACACGATCCAAAAATCGGACGACAGATCATCCGCTTTTTTTTTTTTTTTTTTTTTGCATGCTAGTCGTATATCAAACCTGAAGCGTTTACTAAAGTAACAAAAATTCTCTTACGACACAATAAAAAAAAAAAATCAGAAGTGATGTATTGTGTTGTAGTGTATTTGTATTTTTTTTTTGGACAACTGTACTGATTAAACGAAAATCGTACGATCTGAATTTTTTTTTCAGTGTTTGTCCGATCAGATAATAATCGGATGAACCGTCGTGATCGTCTCTCGAAAGCTCTGTACTAACAATCTGATTATCGTACGATCGTGTCAAAAGCGGTATTTTTTTCGTCCGATTTTCAGATCGTGTGTACAGGCCAGAAGACACACTGGTGTTGATTTAATAAAACTGGAGGTGCAGCTGTACATTGGTAGCAAATCAGCTTTTAAAGCGGAGTTCCACCCAAAAGTGGAACTTCCGCTCATTTGTCTCCTCTCTCCCTGCGGTGCCATAATTGGCACCTTTCGGGGGGGACAGGATTAGAGATGTGAAGGCCCGGAAAAAAAAATGAAAAAATTCGGGAAAAAAATGTTTTTTTTTTCTGTTTTTTTTTCCTGAAGGCTTTTTTGTTTTTTTCCAAAAAATTGGAAAAATTGAAAACAAAAAAAAAAAAAAAAAAAGTGGAATATTTTATTTTACCATGATGAATAAAATATTTTAAGACAGGGTGTTCAAATATTTTCCAAATCATTTCTAAAAAAAAATGTATATCAGATTATTCTAATTTCTGTGCACTGAGTGAGGACAAGCAAGTCCTAGGTAACAAACTGAACCCTCCAATGCAAGAACAGTATGCATTTCTTCCTTTAAGAGGTGCTGTGCTGCTATTGTAACAAGAACCGGTCCGGTCAAACCTTAAGTTTTTAGAAGTTCCTAATTGTGATGACGGACAAAAAAAGTGTAGCTGCAGAGACGGATACTGACAATTTCAGCTCAGAAAATGATTCTGATTAAATGTCCATTGAAACTTAGCCCCACTCTCTTTTTAACACTTCCCCCATTCTTCAATTCTTTTTTATGAGAATGGGGTTTTTATTTTTATTTAATACTGTGGAGAGGAAATATGAAAAATTGTTGCTTTTGGTTTTGAAAATTGTTTTGTGGAGGCTCCCTAGATCTCTAGACAGGATACCTATTTTTGACAGGTATCCTGTTCCCACTTCCGGGAGTCCAGGCCGCGGCCCGTGACGTCACTGCGGGGCTCCCCCCTCTCCTTGTTGCCGGGCCAGTAGAAGAGAGGAGCGGGGCCATGAGCAGTAGTGTTCCCGGCATGAAGCCGTAAGACTACACTGCCGGGTTCCCTTACCCGCAATGGCGGCGGCAGCACCCGACAGCTGATGGAAACATCAGCTGCGGTGCCGACATCGCTGGACTCCAGGACAGGTAAGTGTCCTATTATTAAAAGCCAGCAGCTGCAGTATGTGTAGCTGCTGGATTTTAATTTTTTTTTCTTTGGGCGGAACACCGCTTTAACAAAAAAAAACCAAAAACCTGGAAACTGATTGGCTTCTATGCACAGCTGCATTAGATTTTGCACTCTTTAGCAAATCTCCCCCACAGAGCAATAAATAAACCCTTCATTCTCTCCAAAAACAAACGATTTAGTTTAATAAAGCCTATATATAATAATAACTAAAAAAGGTTCCCCACTATCTACAAATTAAATAATGAAAAAGTTTAAGCCGCAGATGCACCTAAAATAGAAGATGTCTTATAAAATCGTCCCACGGTCTTTGTGCTGTAAATGCCGATACAGAAGGCCCTGGCTCAGCCCTGATGGAAAGTGATGAAAGGTAATGCTTGTAGAGTACGTGTTCAGACGTTTGCATTCAGTGGCAGGGCACAGTAGAGAGTTGCAGGAAACAAGCAAGCCAATGACAATGAGATAAAGGTAAATGTCTCCCAGAGAATAATGGGCTCAGCTAAGTGAGAGCCAAGTGCAACACGACTCTGAAAACAAACAGCAATCAGGGTTTCTGTGCGTGGCACCAGCTAACCTCACGGCTGGTCTGGCAGGATGGTCAAAGCTGCTCTAAATGAAAGGGTGTCTGTGCTGGAATTCCTGCAATTCTTATGGTTTTACTGTTTGCTCAAGTCTGGCTTGTGTACATTATAGCAGAAACCTGCGGATGGAGATTCTCAGCAGATTTACTACGCCTGATGGCCTTTATCGGAAGTAAATTCCCCTAAATCTCAAGTCCCGACATTCATGGGTTTCACCAACCAGTGAATGTGTTTGTTTCCAAATGTTACAGACAGATTCTGCAACCATTAGACAGAGATGGGAAAGGAGCAGTCATGTACAATACCAGTACGGTGTCTGTTTTAGGACATTCATCAGTTTATTTCATGTTCTTCCTTCAATCTGAAGCCAGTAAACTATGGATGATCCCATCAATAATCCATCAAACCAAAAAATCTAATTGGTCGGGAGTCAGGGTCACGGTTCAGAGTCGGGAGTCAGGGTCACGGTTCAGAGTCGGGAGTCAGGGTCAGGAATCAGAGTCGGGAGTCAGGGTCAGGAATCAGAGTCGGGAGTCAGGGTCAGGAATCAGAGTCGGGAGTCAGGGTCACGGTTCAGAATCGGGAGTCAGGGTCACGGTTCAGAGTCGGGAGTCAGGGTCACGGTTCAGAGTCGGGAGTCAGGGTCAGGAATCAGAGTCGGGAGTCAGGGTCACGGTTCAGAGTCGGGAGTCAGGGTCACGGTTCAGAATCGGGAGTCAGGGTCACGGTTCAGAGTCGGGAGTCAGGGTCACGGTTCAGAGTCGGGAGTCAGGGTCACGGTTCAGAGTCGGGAGTCAGGGTCACGGTTCAGAGTCGGGAGTCAGGGTCACGGTTCAGAGTCGGGAGTCAGGGTCACGGTTCAGAGTCGGGAGTCAGGGTCACGGTTCAGAGTCGGGAGTCAGGGTCACGGTTCAGAGACGGGAGTCAGGGTCACGGTTAAGAGTCGGGAGTCAGGGTCACGGTTCAGAGTCGGGAGTCAGGGTCACGATTCAGAGGTGGGAGTCAGGGTCACGATTCAGAGTCGGGAGTCAGGGTCACGGTTCAGAGTCGGGAGTCAGGGTCACGATTCAGAGTCGGGAGTCAGGGTCAGGAATCAGAGTCAGTAGCTACTTTTGTTACTTTTCCTCCCCCCACCCCATTCCTTTGCCCTGCCTCTCCCTCTCTTTGGTTTCATTTTAATGGCTCCTTCAACTTGCTCATTATAGGTAATGAAACCACTCTCTATTTTTTTTTTAATATACAACTTAATTTAGCCCTTTCTCTGCCAGAGCATTTTTTTTTTCTTTTTTTAAACCCATTGTAAAATGCACATGTTAGCCCTCAAGAATACGTAAAAAAGCACTTTGAGCGGCTGATTTAATCACTGAGCATGCAGCTTCTTTGTCTTTTTATCCTCATCTTTAGCCTTTGTTCCACTTTAAGGCTGCATTCACACCTGAGCGTTTTCAGCTCATAAAACGCTGCAAATATAGCCTGAAAATACCCAACAAGCAAAATCCCATTCATTTCATTAGCACCCGTTCACATCTGAGCGTTTTGCTTCAAACGCCCTAAAAACGCCCTAAGCTCAAAAAAGAACATGAGCTTCATTGGGGCAGATTTCGGGCGTTTTTCTGCCTTTTACATTGGCGACCTGAACAAAATCGTGGCAAAATCACGGTAAAAACGCGCAACTTTGAAACGCTCAGGTGTGAATGCAGCCTAAGCTGATGCCCCAAGGTTTCTTGTTTCAGGATGGCTCCTTGCTCTTGCAACACCCTATGCAGCTACCCTTGCATTCAGGGACTAGAGTTGTATCTCTCTATACTGTGTGCATCAACAGAAACACACAGCCCGAAGTCTAAGATGGCAAGGCACTTCCCTTTTCCTCCCCCCTCCCAGTAAAAGCTTTAAAACTGCAGGTGCTAGGGTAAGAATTGAAAAAAGAAAAAAAAGGTTACTGGAGAATCTTTATTTTATTGTGCTCAATGTGTTAAGTTAAAAAAACACTAAGGGTGTAATAGTACTTTAAACTCCCAGACATATCTTTTCTGAAAGCAGAGGCCCTGTAGAATAAAAAAAATGGCAGTTTTTTGTCACACGATAATTGTCCTGTTTACCAAGTCTACATTTTCGGTAAAAAAATTAAAAATACACACAAATACTACACCAGTTCTGTTTTGTAAAATATAAAAGATAAGGTCACAAACAATAGCAGCTGACGGAACAGTTACAGCGGAGGCAGCAAAAAGGGTAAAATATTTTCCAATCCATGCCATTTCGTTTATCGAAAACGTCTTACTATTTTGGTGAAGATCAAGGGACAGACAATGAGGCTTCATTAAAATGGGGTACGAAAAACATGAATTGGGCATTTTTATTAAATTAAACGGCATTGGAAACGTTACAAAATGAGGTTGTGTAACTATTTTTTCGGTGATTTGCAATTTTTTTTCTATGACTTTTTCAACTGTAGAGGTTTGATTTCCTATAATGAAACAATTTAAAGGATAAGTTCACCTTTTACCAAAAAAAAAATAATAAATGCACATTTTTCTTGCAGGTTAAAATAAATGTGCATTTAATATTTTTTTTGGTTCTGGAGCCCCTAAAGCATTGCACCAACGATCAGCAAATTGCTGGTGCCATGCAGGTCTCCTGCATATCTGTCAGTGTATCTGTGTGCCCCATACATCATACGGGCAGGCGGATACAACCTGACAGGAAGAGAGAATGAAGTGCCACAAGCTCTCCACAGCACCGTGGTAGTTAAAGTGGAGTTCCACCCACTTTTACAACTCTTCAGCATCCCTCACTAAACTGTGCACTGTAAACAAATTGGATATTTTTTTATTTTTTTTCTCAGCACCTACTGTATATCTGCTGTATTCATTTTTCACTTCCTCCTCCCTGGCCGCGGCCCATCGCATCATTTCCTGTTTGCAATGCCTTCTGGGAAGGGGCGGCAACTTCCTCTGAAACTGCCGTTGCTATGGAAACCTGACCTGAAACCTATTACACTGCTTGTGCTGCACTGATCATGTGCAAGATGTGCAAGGATGAGATCCAGGAAGAAATACAGTCTGGCTTCAGATGCCCACACTTAAGATGGCCACGGCCTGCTGTCATTTTATAAAATAACAAACTACTGCTATAAACTAACAAAACAGACCTTAGTTTACACACTAACTTTACTAGAATACATTAAGCTTCTGTATTATAGGGGTATTTTTATTTAAAAAGTATAATTTTGGCCGGAACACCACTTTAATTGAAAACTACAAGCCGACAGCTGCAAAGGCTGCTGGACCTTGACAGTTTCCATCCACAGAACACTGTGAATGAGTGACGCCGCCATGTGGGCGGAGCCTCACTCGGTCACGGTCTTTTAAATTGTGACAGCTAGCGGGGGGAGAAGATCCCTGCTAGCTGTCAGATTGGGGAATCAGGGGGGTGCGGGGGCCGGTCTGTTCGCAACATGTTACGAAAGGTGAACTTATTCTTTAAAAGGCCAAAGAGAGGAAAATATCTGGAAAAAGCAGAGGGAAGGTGGAGTAGATACAAAAATATCTCTATAACCAGGGCTTGACAAATTTGCTTTGCAACTAGGAGCCAGCTAAAAAAGTTAGAAGCCAAATTTTTTTTTTTTTTTTTAAGGGTTTGTAAAGTTTCAAGTTGTTTTTAATAAAAAATAACAAACATGTTACACTTACCTGCTCTGTGCAAGAGTTTTGCACAGAACAGCCCCGATCCTCCCCTTTTGGGGTCTCCCATCAGCGCTCCTGGCTCCTCTCCTTCATCGGGTGTCTCCATGATAAGCTGCTTTCCATGGGGGCACCTGTGCAGGCTCGCTCCCGAGTCCCACTGCTGCATCCATTGACACAGACAGCGGGACTCGGTCCCCCCGCTTTTGCGTCACTGAATTTAATTGACAGCAGCGGAAGCCAATGGCTCCCGCTGCTATCAATCTGTCCAATGAGGACCCGAGACAGCAACTGGAGCTGCTGGGCTCGTGCACGTCGCTGGAACTCACGGGCTCAGGTAAGAAAAATGGGGGGGGGGGGGGGGGGGGGCTCTGGGGGCAGCTGCAAAGAATGCATTAAGGTGAAAAACCTTGAGACTTTACAACTCCTTTAACAAATCTTACGGGTGGAAAATGTAACATGTTCCCGAAGATGAACTTATCCTTTAATCCTTTCACAGCCAGAGCTGTTTATTTGCCCACGTTTAAAAAGTCATTTTAGGCCTGAAGATTACATGAAACCCCCAAACATTATATATTTTTTGAAAGCAGGCACCCTAGAGAATAAAATAGCGGTATTTCCATTTTTTGTCACACGATATTACCGTAAATTTCAGTAAATAACACATTTAGGCTTCATGTACACGGGACGTTGTTTAACCTCTCCTGAACGATTTAACTTGACAGCTAGAAACCGGCATCTAAAAACGTCCGTTTAGCCGCGTTTACATGCCGCGTTTGCATCTGGAAGCATTTGTAAAAAAAAAAAAAATATTATTTTTTTGTTGTTAAAATGAAAAACGTCTATAAATGAAATGCGTTTACAGGCTGTTACAGGCATTAGGCGTTTCAAATGCCTCTGAACATCCGTCCTGAACCCATTTTTTTGCATTCCAAAAAAAGCTTCTAAACTCAACTGCCGAGAAACAACTGTAAAGGATCCTGTGTACATGTACTGATAAGATAACATAGAGGGGAGTTCAGGGGCAGCTGAAAAAAATGCCCAACTGCTCCTAATAGTCTGTTTACCAGCAGCAGTGTACATGAGGCCTAAAAGCTATTTTTAGGGGCACAAAAACACAATAAATCACCAATTTTTGGGCAAAATATAAAAGGAAGAGGTTGCACAGAGTAAATAGATATGCTAATGTCAAACCTTAAATTTGTGTGCGCCCGTGGAATGGCGACAAACTTCAGTATTATATATTTTCCATAGGTGATGAATTAAAAGCCCCCTATAGGTCATGAGTTTAGCAATGGTGCTAGAATTATTGCTGAAATTCCGGCGTGCACAGCGATGCAACGTGTGTATCGCAATCAATGTTTTCAGGCGTAAGTGCCCCGCTGCATGCGCTTACAATTGATGGTTCATGCATATATGTGGCGGTAAAGGGGGGCTCAATTTGTTTTGGGGGTGGGATTTATGTGCTTGAGTGAAACAATTTTTTTTACAATTAAAAAATGATGATTATTTTGTTGACATTTTCTCTTTAATGAGACATCCAGGATCTAAAAGACTCTGGATGTCTCCTATGTGCTCCACCGAATGTAATGCAAATCGCACTGCATTACATTCTTTCCTGGCCTTGATGGCCGGGGAAACTGTCAACGGGGACCTGGAAGTGACACCAGAAGGGGAGGAGAGCTCTCCTTCCTCCCCTCTACCTGGTGGCACCCGCTATGCCGCTCCTGGGCCCGCAGATGGGCAAGCGGAAAAATGTGTAGCTTTCGGGCGCCAGAATTACATTTCTTGTCGCCATTGCGACCTGGCGCATGGGATTTGTGGAGCCCTGTCTATAACTTTCCTACAGACTAAATAATAAACACTGATTTGGGTTATTTTCACCAAAGAAATATACATTTGGCCTAAATCTATGAAGAAAGAATTTTTATTTGCAAAATTTTGTAACAGAAACAAAAGAAAAACGCGTTTTTTCCCGTTTATTAAGCAAAAAATAAAAAACCCAGTGGTGATTAACCACTTGCCGACCGCTGCACGCTGATATACGTCTGCACAATGGCAGCAGTGGGAAAATGGGTGTACCTGTATGTCCCCTTTAATTGGCAGGGCTAGCGTGCGCGGGCCTGCCGTGTACAGCGTGGCCGTGCCCACCGACCCGATGTCCGCTGGGGCCCGCGATTGTGTCATAGATCCGCAGAACAGGGAGTATGTAAACAAGGCATTTCCCCGTTCTGCCTAGTGACGCGACAGGGATCTACTGCTCCCTGTCATCGGGAGCAGTAATCGCTGTCATGTCAGTGGTAGCCCATCCACCCCCACAGTTAGAATCACTCCCTAGGACACACTTAACCCCTTGATCGCCCCCTAGTGTTTAACCCCTTCCCTGCCAGTGTCATTTACACAGTAATCAGTGCATTTTTATAGCAGTATAAATAATGACAATGGTCCCAAAATAGTGTCAAAAGTGTCCGATGTGTGCGCCATAATGTCGCAGTCACGATAAAAAACGCAAAGCACTGCCATTACTAATAATAAAAAGAAATAATAATAAAAATGCCAAAAATCTATCCCTTATTTTGTAGACACTATAACCTTTGCGCAAACCAATAAATATACGCTTATTGCGATTTTTTTTAACCAAAAATATGTAGAATACATATCGGCCTAAACTGAGGAAAAAATTATTATTTTTTCATATATTTTTGGGGGGGGGTATTTATTATAGCAAAAAGTAAAAAATATTGCTTTTTCTTCAAAATTGTCTTTTTTGTTTATAGCGCAAAAAATAAAAACCGCAGAGGTGATCAAATACCACCAAAAGAAAGCTCTATTTGTGGGGAAAAAAAGGACGTAAAATCTTCCGGGGATGAAGCGGTTAAATACCACCAATAGAAAGCTCTATTTGTGTGATTTTTTTTTTTTTAATAAAAATGTCATAAGTACATTGTTGCATGACCTCGCAATGATCATTTAAAGTGTTTATAACTGAAAACTGCCCTGGGCAGGAAGGGGGTGAAAGTGCCCGGTATTGAAGTGGTTAAAGTGATGCCCACAGAAATCAAGGTGATCCTTACAGGGTTCATGATGCTCCCGATTTTGATAACGTGGCCCTAATGCGTTCAATTACTTTGTTGATAATTCAGAGAAATCAAAGGCCCATAACAGCCAAGGGGTAGGTGGTGTTTGCATAAACCTGCTCTGTACAGAGTATGCATTTGGCATTACAAGAATCATTAACAGTGGTCCCCAATGGGCGAATGTAACAAGTGCATACGTAACGTAAAAATCAGAAGATACAAGTTTTTTGGTTTTTTTTTCTCAGCAACTTTCTAAATGTCAGTGAGAAAGAACTGCCTGAAGGACTCCTGGAAGCTTCAATTACATATGAATAGAGGTAGCTGATCTCAGCCTCTTATTATACACAATGCGTTCAGTTGTGGGGTTAAACCCTCCTCGCAGGGCACAGCTAATATTGGCGGACTATATGGGAGGTCCACCCACCAGGATGAATAGCATAGTTCTCCATCAGAAACCCGATACTAACTCCTCTGTGCTGGAGACTAAATGAATACTTTAGGTGACTGACAGTTGAAGAATGCTGCAATTACACAATGGCATGTGAGTTAAACATCAGGGATGGGCACTGCACGGCACACAGAGAGGAGAAGGGCCTACAGGTACACATAATGCAACATTCTCAGCCACGCTCTAAACATTTGCGCACGCAAAAGGTTTTTCAGCTGCCTCCTGAGAGTCTGAAAAGCTCCCATGAGTAATCTCCAAACCAGTCTACTCTAAACTTGTTCATGTTCAAGTATCAAGGTAAATCCCTGATGCCCAACCTGTTGCTTGAGGCCCACATGTGTCTCTCTGGTACTTCTGTGGCCCTTGGGTCCCAGCAGTCTGCGTTTTCCCTATCAAGGTGTTTACTCGGAGCCAATGAAGCAAAATTATTCATTATTTCAGCTATTTACATGGTTTTGGTTTATTTTTTTATTGCGGTCTTGCTTTTTCTGTGCAGTCTAGTACCTTTTTATAAATGTCCCTAATCTTTTATAAAGAATCTTGCTGGCAGGAGTATCATTATAAGGGCTGTACTGGCAGTGATCTCTGGCAGTCATTTCCTCAATTTGTGGCCATCACTGGCAGCAGGTCTTCAGTCTCTGACCATCTCCTGTAGCACGACTTCAGTCTCTGACCATCTCCTGTGGCATGCCCACAGTCTCTGACCATCACCTGTAGCATGACCGCAGTCTCTGACCATCACCTGTAGCATGACCGCAGTCCCTGACCAGCTCCTGCGGCATGACCGCAGTCTCTGACCATCTTCTGTGGCATGCCCGCAGTCTCTGACCATCTTCTGTGGCATGCCCACAGTCTCTGACCATCTTCTGTGGCATGCCCACAGTCTCTGACCATCTTCTGTGGCATGCCCACAGTCTCTGACCATCACCTGTGGCATGACCGCAGTCCCTGACCAGCTCCTGTGGCATGCCCGCAGTCTCTCCATCTATTGCGGCATGCCCGCAGTCTCTGACCAGCTCCTGTGGCATGCCCGCAGTCTCCGGCCAGCTCCTGTGGCATGCCCGCAGTCTCCGACCAGCTCCTGTGGCATGCCCGCAGTCTCTGACCAGCTCCTGTGGCATGCCCGCAGTCTCCGACCAGCTCCTGTGGCATGCCCGCAGTCTCCGACCAGCTCCTGTGGCATGCCCGCAGTCTCTGACCAGCTCCTGTGGCATGCCTGCAGTCTCTGACCAGCTCCTGTGGCATGCCTGCAGGCCATTTCTCATGGAACCCCTTCAGTCTCTAAACACTTCCTTTAGTATCTCCAAAGTTTAGGTTTTCTGTAGCACACTATATATTACATGGGGTGCTTTGATGATAGAACTATGAGAAAGTGAAAGTTAACATCCAAACCCATCTTTTGTCTAAACCCACAAACAAGTGTTTCAGTTTTGGTCACACAACACTGGTAAACTCAATCACCCCCGGCCTCCTTATATCTGAGTTACTGTGTCAGGAAAATCCCTCCACTAAAAGTTCCAGTATTGCAACTCCAACCACACACCCCGGCTAGGGTGTTACATTTCCTTATTTCCCAATCTGCAAATTAAAAACAGCCATTTTTTTTTTTTTTTAATCAATCTGTAGTTAACCAGAACTGTTGAAAAAATGTAACTTTCCTTTGCACTTTTGTAATAATGCTGCCTAAACATGACCCACCCAATTCCAGGTATGGATATATTATACAAGGTCACATTGGTTCAGCTTGGACATATGCATATACCATACCTGTAGAATCACTTTAGAAGCTGGAAATCACTGCAGTAGATTATTCATGGTCTCCACTAGCTTCCAGGTCCCCTGCCGAGCAGCTGCCCTCCAGCGTATTGAACAAAGGAGGTAATCCGCTCGGCATAGGTGCCATCTAGAGATTGCTATGCATTTTCTCGATCATTTAAAGCATCCTTGGATTGGACAAGGTTGAGAGGCGGGGCGGTAACGTCATGCTCTCCACCTTGTCCAATCAGAAAATGCTTGGCATTCACTGAGCAAATGCCAGTGAATGGCACTCGTGCCGAGTGATGACCTGTGTTCATAATGCAGCACAGCAGCCGCTCGACACAGGACCCAGAACCTAGGGGAGTTTACTGAATAACGGTGTCTACTTCCACGATTTGGAGCCTATAGAACAGCCTCTCTCACCCTTTTTATTGAAATATTTTTAAGGTCTGAGGTAACCCCTGGTAAGATTAGTCCATTGCGTGCCCCTTCCTTTTATAAGGGTGGCCAGAAAGATGCCCTTGCAGTCATGCAGCTGGCTCTGGTAAGTGGTGTTAGACTTGGAACTATGCAGGCACCAACAGATGGGGGGGGCAGCCACAGCTCAAGGAACTCCTAGCCATTCCTGGAGGAACCCAAGAGTTCAATGGAACCCTGGTTGAGAATGACTGTTTCTAGAGGGATCCCACAGGTGTGGTATATCCACTTCAATACCGGGCACTTTCACCCCCTTCCTGCCCAGGCCAATTTTCAGCTTTCAGCACTGTCACACTTTGAATGACAATTGTGCGGTCATGCAACACTGTGCCCATATGAAATTTTTATAATTTTTTTTGAGACAGATAGAGCTTTTTTTTGGTGGCATTTAATCACCACTAGGTTTCTTTGATAAACGAAAAAAGCCTGCAATTGTTGGAAAAAAAAAAAAAAGTTTTAGTTTCTGTTATAAAATGTTTCAAATAAGTAATTTTTCTTCTTCACTGATGTGAGCGGATGAGGCTGCACTAATGGGCACTGAAAGGCTGCACTGATGGACACTAAAAATGAGCTTGGGCGTGTTCGGGATCCTAGTCCCAACCCGCCTGCCTGAATCCGCCAGAAAGCAGACATTGCACACCACTAACCACAGGCAGTGATACATTGCTCGATCTGTGCAGCTGCGAACCAGGAAATGTCTCACTGCCTGGGATTAGCGGTGTGCAGTGTCAGCTGCCTGGCGGGATCGGGCAGGTGGGTTGGGACTAGGATCCCGAACAAGCCCGAGCCCATTTCTAATGGACACTGATATGCTGCACTGATAGGCAGCACTGATCATCAGGGCACTGATAATCAGTGTAAATGTGCCCTGTCAGAATTGCCAGTTACCGGCTCTCCTCTCCTCATGCTGTGACAGTGCGTGAAGAAAGGAATGCAGATAACCGGGAAGTTTGTTAACAAGTGACCAGCAGTGATTGGACACAGCTGACCACATGGTAAAGGGCCGGTGTGATTGACGCTTTACCACGATCTGCTGTGTCCGAAGGACACAGCGATCACAGAATGCGCCAGATGTGCACCCCAGTGGGCACTGTTCTGGGAGGACCTGCCAGAAGCCTCGTTGTAGCTCAGAAGGCTACAACGAGGTCGTCCAATTCTGGGAAGATCTGCCCAGAACTGGACGACCTCATGTAGCCGTCTTTTGACTATAGTGTGGTCGGGAAGTGGATATACATAGGTACAATGCTCCAAGCTGGACCAATGCTATTATGTAAAAATATCCATACCTGGAATTCTTCTTTAAGAATCTCTGTGAAATCATCTGCAGACCTCATGCAAAATACAGACAATGTATGACATCACATCTTGAAACCAGTAAAAGGTTAACAGCCAATATGAATAAAAACGGAGCTTTGTTACAAAAATTCATAAAGATGCGCAAGCACCAGACAGAGATAAAGAGCTTCAAGACAAATAAACCCCAACCCACCAATTAAAACCAGCAGCATTATCAGTTCTAATTGGCGGGTTTGTGGTTTCATGTTCATTCCTTCCATTTTTGATTATGTGGTGCTGTGTTTCCAATTACAGCACTGGGGCTGATTGTATAACTACAGAAAAGGAGGAAACTCCCACTTGGCTGTTATTTGCAATGATTTCAACAATTGGACTGCAAACTCATTATCTACAGAGCATTGGGATCTGCATTGCATATACTTGCCTCCTAAGGTTTCATGCACATTGGGCTTAAAAAAAAAACGACAGTTCTCCTGTACAGAGTTTAGTCGAGTTGAGCAGAGTTTTTGCATTTTTTTTTCTACCGGTAAACTCAAATCAGAAACGCAAATCAGACGGGTTTTTTTTTCCGGCCTCTAAACGTTGAGCTCAAAATATGCCTGTAATCTCCCTAATGTGCATGGACACATAGGAAAACATTGCGTTGCTTCTACAAGCAGAACACAAAATTCCTGTAGAAGCAGCGATTTTTAAGCCAGTGTGCACAGAGCCTAAAGCTTTGCATACACTGGTAAAATGCCATCAGAAATTTTTCATTTTAAGAAAGTTCTCTAAATTTTCTAATTGTTAATGGGTTCAAATCGATGCTCATTATCTACCACAGTAATGAGAAAATTTGAAGGCACAGGATGGAATTTTTTTTATTGATTTAACTAATTTCTAATAGTGAATGTGGCTTTTGTTCAAGAAAGCCCATTTGTTCCAAATCAGAATGTTAAAAGAAAAACAAAAATTTGAAGTACTTTAAAGCAGAATTCATCAAATCACGAAATTTGGGAAATTTTGTGAAAGTTTTTATAGCAATCTTTGTACAAAAACCCTACTACTGTATGGCCAGGTTAAGAAGTAGAATCAGCCATCAGCCCTAACATTACGACCACTGAATATTAGGTAGGTCCCCCTTTTTTGCCCGCCAAAACAGCCCTGACCTGTCGAGACATGGACTCTACTAGACTCTACTGTACTGTGGTACAGTGAGGGATAAGTATTATTATAAGTATTTGATCCCCTGCTGATTTTGTATGTTTGCCCACTGACAGGAAATGATCAGTCTATAATTTTAATGGTAGGTTTATTTTAACAGTAAGCGACAGATTACCCAAAAAAAAATCCAGAAAAACGCATTTCAAAAAAGTTATGAATGGATTTGCATTTAATGGGTGAAATAAGCATTTGACCCCTTCGCAAAATATGACTTAGTACTTGGTGGCAAAACCCTTGTTGGCAATTACGGGAGGTCAGACATTTCTTGTAGTTGGCCACCAGGTTTGCACACATCTCAGGAGGGTTTTGTCCCACTCCTCTTTGCAGATCCTCTCCAAGTCATGAGGGTTTCGAGGCTGACTTTTGGTAACTCGAACCTTCAGCTCCCTCCACATATTTTCTATGGGATTAAGGTCTGGGGACTGGCTCGGTCACTCCAGGAACTTAATGTGCTTCTACTTGAGCCACTCATTTGTTGCCTTGGCCATGTGTTTTGGTAATTGTCATGCTGGAATACCCATCCATGATCCATTTTCAATGTCCTGGCTGAGGGAAGGAGGTTCTCGCCCAAGATTTGACGGCACATTGTCCCCTTGATGCAGTGAAGTTGTCCTGTCCCCTTAGCAGAAAAACACCCCCAAAGCATAATGTTTCCACCACCATGTTTTACGGTCTGGATGGTGTTCTTGGGGCCATAGGCAGCACTCCAAACATGGCCAGTTGAGTTGATGCCAAAAGAGCTTGATTTTGGTCTCTTCTGACCACAACACTTTCACACAGTTCTCCTCTGAATCAGTCAGATGTTCATTAGCAAACTTCAGATGGGCCTTCTTGAGCAGGGGGACCTTGCGGGCGCTGCAGGATTTCCATCCTTAATGGCATAGCGTGTTACCAATTGTTTTCTTGGTGACGATGGTCCCAGCTGCCTTGAGATCATTGACAAAATTCTCCCATGTAGCTCTGGGCCCATTCCTCACCGTTCTCATGATCATTGAATTGCCACGAGGTGAGATCTTGCATAGAGCCCTAGACTGAGGGAGACTGACATTTATTTGTGTTTCTTCCATTTGCGAATAATCAAACCAACTGTTGTCACCCTCTCACCAAGCTGCTTGATAATGGTCTTGTAGCCCATTCCAGCCTTGTGTAGGTCTACAATCTTGTCCCTGACATCCTTGGACAGCTCTTTGGTCTTGGCCATAGAGGAGAGATTGCAATCTGACTGAATGCTTCTGTGGACAGGTGTCTTTTATACAGGTAACAAGCGGAGATTAGGAGCACTCCTTTTAAGAGAGTGCTCCTAATCTCAACTCGTTACCTGTATAAAAGACATCTGGGAGCCAGAAATCTTGCTGATTGATAGGGGATCAAATACTTATTTCACTCATTAAAATGCAAATCAATTTATAACTTTTTTGAAAATGCATTTTTTTCTGGATTTTTTTTAGTTTTTATTCTTGTCTCACTGTTAAAAATAAATCTACCATTAAAATTATAGACTGATCATTTGTCAGTGGGCAAACATACAAAATCAGCAATGGATCAAATACTTTTTTTTGTATTTGGCACCAAGCCATCAGTAGCAGATCCTTTAAACCCTGTAAGTTGCGAGGTGGAGCCTCCATGGATCGAAACTTTACCCAGCACATCCCACAGATACTTGATGAATTGAGAGCTGGAGAATTTGGAGGCCAAGTCAAAACCTCAAACTCGTTGTTGTGTTCCTCAAACCATTCGTGAACCATTTTTGCAGTGTGGAAGGGCACTCTATCCTGTTGAAAGAGACCACTGCCATTAGGGAAAACCGTTTCGATGAAGGGAAGAACTTGGTCAGCAACAATGTTTAGGTAGATGGTACGTGTCAATGTAACATCCACATGAATGGCAGGAACCATGGTTTCTCAGTAGAACATGGCCCAAACCATCACACTGTCTCCCCTGGCTTGTCTTCTTCCCAAAGTGAATCCGGGTGTCATCTTACAGAACATGCACCCAGCTATCCACATGATGTAAAAAAAAAAAAAAAAAAATATATGATTTCTTAGTCCAGGCCACTTCTTCCATTGCTCCATGGTCCAGTTCTGATGCTTACATGCCCATTGTAGGAGCTTTTGGTTGTGGACATGGGTCAGCATGGGCACCCTGACCGGCCTGCAGCTACACAGCCCCATACGCAACAAACTGCGATGCTCTGTGAGTTCTGATACCTTTCTATAGGAACCAGCATGAACTTTTTCAGCAATTTGAGCTCCAGTAGTTCTTCAAATGGATCGGATTACACAAGCCAGACCTCACTCCCCATGTGCATCAATGAGCCTTGGTTGCCCATGAACCCGTTGCCATTTCAACAGTTTTCCTTCCTTGGACCACTTTTGGTCAGCCCTGACCACTACAAATGGGAACATTCCACAAGAGCTGCAGTTTTGAAGTTGCTCTGACTCAGTCATCTTGCCATTAGAATATGACCCCTTGTCAAAGTCGCTCAAATCCTTACAAGCAAAAAAAAGGTGCCTCTAAGTGCAGAAGAAAACATGTTTTAATATCCCAACAGGGTTAAGAACACTTACAGGATGAAGAAATAAAACAGGCACATCATGGGAGTGTATGAGTAGATATGCTCTGCAACATTGGAAGGGGTCACGGCGGGAGGAAATCTTCAGACTAATAGATGTGTGACACACTGGATCGATCACAATCTGCAGCAGGATGAGGCGCTGGAACGCTGTAGGAACTGACGTCATCCACGAGGAGAGAAGGACCTGGATGTGATGTCAATGCTAGAAGCCAGCAAACCAGCCTGTACCGCAGCGCAGATCGGAGGAAGTGAGGTCATAAGAAAGGGACGCGTTGCATTAGTAACACAATACGCTGCTATAAATTGAAATCCTGCAGTGCCCGCATGGTCCCCCTCCTCAAGAAGGCACATGTACAGGCCCGTCTGAAGTTTGTCAATGAACATCTAAATGATTCAGGGAAGGATTGGGTGAAAGTCCTGTGGTCAGAGGAGACCAAAATTGAGCTCTTTGGCATTAACTCGACTCGCCGTGTTTGGAGGAAGAAAAATGCTGACTATGACCCTAAGAACACCATCCCTACAGTCAAGCACAGAGGTTGAAACATTATGCTTTGGGGCTTTTTCTCTGCTCAAGGTACAGGCTGAATTTGCTGCATTGAGGGGCCAATAAACGGGACCATGTATTGTAAACTCTTGGATGAGAACCTTCAGCCAGAACACTGAAGATGGGTTGTGGATGGATCTTCAAGCATGACAACGACCCAAAACATACCGCCAAGTCAACAAAGGAGTGGCTCAAGAAGAAGCACATTAAGGTCATGGAGTGGCCTAGCCAGTCTTCAAACCTTAAAGCGGGGGTCCACCTATCGTTTTTTTTTCTTTTTAGTTCATTCACAAACTTTTCTTCTCAGCATTACATACTCACATATTGTGTGTAATATGTCCGCCTGTGTCAGATTTCGTCGGAAAGAATAACTTATATTATTCACTGCAGGCGGTTTCCATCCTCATTGTGGGCATTTGAAGCCCACAAGCATTTATTTCCTGGATGTGGTGAATGCTGTGCTCCCAGCATTCACCGCTCGTTCCCGCACATGCTCAGTGGCATCCTGGGAAGCCTGAGACTAGGAGAAGCTAGAACCACGCCTACTCCCACGGGAGGAGAACCAGGAAGTGCAAAGAAGAATAGAAAAATAAAAGGTAATTACGGCGATTTAAATTTTTTTAAACGGCATGTCAGCATCTAGGCAAGGAAGAGAATACATACAGATATTGTTCAAAATTTGGGTGGAACCCCGCTTTAATCCTATAGAAAATTTATGGAGGGAGCTGAAACTTCGAGTTGCCAAGTGATAGCCAAAAAACCTTATAGATTTAGAGAAGATCTGTAAATAAGAGTGGACCAAAAGTCCTCCTGAGATGTGCAAACCTGGTCACCAACTACAGAAAAACGTCTTACCTCTGTGCTTGCCAACAAGAGTTTCTCCACCAACTAAGTCATGTTTTGCTTCGGAATCAAATACTTATTTTACTCACTGAACTGCAACTAAGTTTATAATGTGTTTTTCTGGATTTTTGGTTGATATTCTGTCTCTATCATATAAAATACACATATGATAAAAATTACAGACCCTTCATTTCTTTGTAAGTGGGCAAACTTACAAAATCTGCAGGGGATCATATAATTATTTTCCCCACTGTATATGTATAATATATACAGTATACATATAATGCACCTGGGGCAGCCATATTTATCTCTACTTTCTACATATCCTCTTAAACTCTCTCCCATGATGTTAAACATCCACAATGCTCCTGACAGCTAGCCATGGTTAGGCCTTATGTACACTGCTGCTGGTAAACGAACGTTTAGGAGCAGTTGGGCATTTTTTTTCCCAACTGCCCTGGAACTCTCCTCTATGTTATCTTATCAGTACATGTACACAGGGTTGTTTATAGTCGTTTCTAGGCAGTTCAATTTAGAAGCATTATTTGAAAAGCAAAAAAAAAAAAATGCGTTTAGGATGGATGTTCAGAGGCATTTAAAAGGCCAAACACCTGTAACAGCTTGTAAACGCGGCAACTCACATTTAGCCACATTTCGTATACAGGCGTTTTTAATCTTTCACAAACCACCCCCCCCCCCCCCCCAAAAAAAACGCTTCTAAATGCAAACGCGGCATGTAAACGTGGCAAGACTGACGTTTTTAAACGTCGGTTACTTTGTCAAGTTCAGTTGTTCAGGAGAGGTTGTAAAACGTCCCGTGTACATTAAGCCTAACATGGCTGAACTCGGAATCCATCATTTTCCTATTAGATAACCTTTTTGTATGAGTTTTTTTCATTAACTACTCAGTATTAGCTTCTCAGCTTTTTACAAGTAAGACAGGTCACATCAACTTTACTTATTTCAACTATGCATTAAAGCATAACCCCAGGCAGAAATAAATGACACAAATGAATGCAGCTCATTCAAGTATATCTTGCATGTATTTCTGAAACGCAAGCAGTGCAAAGTACCTAAATTTGACTTGGTATCAGTATCAGCAGAAATCAGAAAGAGAGAGAGGCAAGTAGCTGATCAGTTGTCATGTGCCGACAATCAGGCATGCTGATAGGAGGAGAGAGCAGAGTTACAATCAGTCTGAAGCTTCTACTTTACCTAACCAGTCACAGGATAGGGGAGGGAAAAGACCTTTAAGTGTTACTGAACTGTAGTAAAAATAAATCAGGTCAGACAGGGCTGTGTAAATCTCAGGACTGGATGGACAAATACAAATCAGCAGGTAAAACAGCTCCCATATATGCAGTTCATCTGTGCATTCAGCTCTCTCCCCGGAGGTCCGCTTTATAAAAGGTCATTAGGTATAGTGCGCATCTTTCAGTGTCACAAAACAACAAATTGACGTGATAACCGTATTCGTTATAAATATCTGTGTGCGCTTATTGGATGCATTCTGCAAACAAATCTGGGAAGGAATTAGTCACTGGCAGATCCCAGACACATTATCTGGTTTTGTAAGAATTCGTTGTTGATGTGCAGAAAAAGACCCGACATTTTTGTGCAGAAAATAAGCGGTAAATTCTCAGTGAAATCATCTAAACTGTGAGTCACAGCAGACCGGGGGATTCACATACACAGTGCAGGGAGTATCGTATACAAACTGTACATCACTTTGTGAGCTCCGTTCATCATTATAGCGCTTTGTGAATAATGTTATTTTCATAGCAATGGATCCAATGTTTGTGCTGCTCAGGAAAACCATGGTGTATTTTTACTAAATTCTGAGTTATAAATGTTTACTTAAAGGTAATTATGAGCTTGACTTTCATAATGTTTTTTTTTCTGCAGTGCTACCGTTTCATACATTGGTGCAACCACTTTTTGCAAGATAGTGCAATCACCATCCTTTCTAGACAACAATTGTATAATATTAAGACCTAATTGATCCTTCAGTTTAAATACATTCCAGGGCATCAACACAAAGTGTGCCATGTGTTACAATTTTTCCTTCTAATACAGCAACAAACCTTTCTCTCTGTGGGAAAGCAGTGGTCTCTCTGTAGAGGTCCTTCCTTACTGAGTCATATCTATAAGCTCTGCAATTAGCAAGGCTCATGCTCTCCACTGATTGGAGAGCTCTGACCCTGGCTTAGCAAGAAATGTTTTGGACCTCTGCAAAGAGACCACGGTTTCCCAGCAGTATAGGGGATTGTTTTTGTTTTTTTCCTAAAGTGTTATATAGTATAAAGTGATATATATATATACATACATACATACATACACATATACACACACCCTGTGTCCCCGAAAATAAGACCTAGCGTGATTGTCGATGATGGCTGCAATATAAGCCCTACCCCCCAAATAAGCCCTACCCTGTTTCCCCGAAAATAAGCCCGACCCTGAAAGTAAGACCTGCAAAGACTTTAACTAGGGCTTATTTGGGGGGTAGGGCTTATATTGCAGCCATCACCGACAATCACGCTAGGTCTTATTTTCGGGGAAACAGGGTATATATATATATATATATATACACACACACACACACACATACATACACATACACTGTATATACGGTTAGGTCCATATATATTTGGACACAGTTACAATTTTAGTTTTTTCAGGCATTTACCAAAACATATTTAAGCTATAGATATATAATGGATATGGGCTGAAAGTGCACACTTAGACGGCTTTCACACCGAGCCGCCCCGAGCGTCGGCGGCAAAGCGGCGCTATTATTAGCGCCGCTTTACCATTGTTTTAGTGGCGCTATTCGGCTGCTAGTAGGGTGGTTTTAACGCCCCCGCTAGCAGCCGAAAAGGGGTTAAATCCACCCACATCATCGCAGCGCTGCCCCATTGATTTCAATGGGGAGCAGCGGTGGAGGAGTGGTGAGTTCACAGCCCCTTCACCGCTCCAAAGAAGCTGCTGGCAGGACTTTTTGTGACACCCTGCAAGCGCCCCGCTCCAGTGTGAAAGCCCTCGGGCTTTCACACTGGAGTGAATGGATCCGCTTTATTCAGGCGCTATTTTTTAGCACTGTAGCGCTCGAAAAACGCTGGCAGTGTGAAAGGGGTCTTAGGTTTAATATGCGGGTATTTACATCCAAATCAGAGGAAGGGTTTAGGAATGACAGCTCTTAAGAATAGCCACCCCCCTTTTCAAGGGACAAAAAGTAATTGGCCAATTGAATCAAAAGCTGTTTCATGGCTACTCCATTATTTATCAATTAGGCAGGTAAAAGGTCTGGAGTTGATTCTAAGTGTGGTATTTGCATTTGGAATCTATTGCTGTGGACCTACATCATGCGTTTAAAGGAACTGTCCATGCAAGTAAAACAGGCTATTGTAAGGCTTCAAAAACAAAACAAATCCATCAGAGAGATAGCAGCAATATTAGGAGTGGTCAAATCAACAGTTTGGTACATTCTGAGAAAACAAGAACGCACTGGTAAGCTCAGCAACAAAAAAAGGGCCTGAACGTCCATGGAAGAAAACAGTGGTGGATGATCGCAGGATCCACTCTATGGTAAAGAAAAACCCATTCACAACATCCAGACAAGTGAAGGACACTCTCCAGGAGGTGGGCCTATCATTGTCAAAGTCTACAATCAAGGGAAGACTTCATAAGATCAAAAACCAGACCAATTCCGGAAAAGAATTCTTTGGACGGATGAAACTAAGAATAATCTGTACCAGAATGACAGGAAGAAAAAAGTGTAGAGAGGGCTTGGAACGGCTCATGATCCAAAACACACATCATCTGTAAAACATGGTGGAGCTTGCAGTGTGATGGCATGGGCATGCATGGCTTCCAGTGGCACTGGGTCATTGGTCTTTATTGATGATGTGACAGAAGCAGCCAGATGAATTCTGCGGTGTTTAGAGAGATACTGTCATCCCAGATTTAGCCAAATGCAGCAAAGTTGATTGGACGGTGCTTCACAGTACAGATGGACAATGATCCAAAACACACTCTAAAAGCAACCCAGGAGCTTTTGAAGGAAAAGAAGTGTAATATTTTGCAATGGCCAAGTAAATCACCTGATGTCAACCCAATTGAGAATGCATTTCACTTGCTGAAGGCAAAACTAAAGGCAGAAAGACCCATAAACAAAGAACGACTGAAGACAGCTGCAGTTAGAGCCTGGCAAAGCATCAGAAAGGAGGACACCCAGTCTTTGGTAATGTCCATGGGTTCCAGACTTCAGACAGTCATTGCCAGTAAAGGATTCTCTACAAAATATTAAAAATCAACATTTTATTTATGATTCTATTCATTTGTCCAATTATATTTGAGCCTCTGAAAGTCTGCACTTCTTATTCATTTGGATTGTTTCATTTTAATTTTTATTCTGGTGGCACACAGGGCCAAAAGTATGAAAATTGTCCCTGTGTCCCAATATATATGGACCTAACTGTATATGTATAGTATAATATATATATATATATAGATATATATATATATATATATCTATATATATATATATACTGTATTTATCGGCGTATAACACGCACCGGCGTATAACACGCACCGGCGTATAACACGCACCCCAATTTAGGAGGGAATTTTTAAGGAAAGAAAAACTTTTAGGAGGGAAGTTGAAGGGAAAAAAACTTACATTTAAATGCCCATCATTGCAGCCTTCTTAGTGCAGCCTTGCCCCAGTGCAGCCTTGCCAGTGCAGCCTTGCCAGTGCAGCCATGTCAGTGCAGCCTTGCCCCAGTGCAGCCTTGCCAGTGCAGCCTTGTCAGTGCAGCCTTGTCAGTGCAGCCTTGCCCCAGTGCAGCCATGTCAGTGCAGCCTTGCCCCAGTGCAGCCTTGCCAGTGCAGCCTTGCCCCAGTGCAGCCTTGCCAGTGCAGCCTTGCCCCAGTGCAGCCTTGTCAGTGCAGCCTTGCCCCAGTGCAGCCTTGTCAGTGCAGCCTTGCCCCAGTGCAGCCATGTCAGTGCAGCCTTGCCCCAGTGCAGCCTTGCCAGTGCAGCCTTGCCCCAGTGCAGCCTTGTCAGTGCAGCCTTGTCAGTGCAGCCTTGCCCCAGTGCAGCCTTGTCAGTGCAGCCTTGCCCCAGTGCAGCCTTGTCAGTGCAGCCTTCCCCAGTGTCCAGTGCAGCCTTGCCCCAGTGCAGCCTTGCAGCTCGCTGAGCTTCAAAATCGCCGACCGCGATTTGAAAATGGCGCCGCCGGCGCCGAAATACACAGAGCCGGTCCTCGGCTCTTCTCGGCGGCTCTCGTTCACTTTTGGCTCCACTCGGGATGGGCGTGACTGTGAGCGGAGCTATCCGAACCTAGCCGAGTACACTCGGCTAGGTTCGGGCGACGCTCGAGTGAAGCCGAAAGTGGCCGAGAAGAGCCGAGGACCGGCACTGTGTATTTTGGCGCCGGCGGCGCCATTTTCAAATCGCGGTTGGCGATTTTTCAGATCTGACAGCTCAGGATCGCAGGGGATCGGCGTATAACACGCACCCGCGATTTTCCCGTGATTTTAAGGGGAAAAAAGTGCGTGTTATACGCCGATAAATACGGTATATACAGTGGAAATAAAAAGTCTACACACCCCTGTTAAAATGTCAGGTTTCTGTGATGTAAAAAAATGAGACAAAGATAAATCATTTCAGAACATTTTCCACCTTTAAATGTGACCTATAAACTGCACAACTCAGTTGAACAACAAACTGAAATCTTTTAGATGGAGGGAAGTAAAAATAAAATAATATGGTTGCAAAAGTGTGCACACCCTTCAACTAACACTTTGTTGAAGCACCTTTTGATTTTATTACAGCAGTCAGTCTTTTTGGGTATGAGTCTATCAGCATGGCATATCTTGACTTGGCAATATTTGCCTATTCTTATTTACAAATCTGTCAGATTGTGAGGGCATTTCCTGGGCACAGCCCTCTACAGACCACCCCACAGATTTTCAATCGGATTTAGGTCTGGGCTCTGGCTGGGCCATTCCAAAACTTTAAACTTCTTCTGGTGAAGCCATTCCTTTGTTGATTTTGATGTATGCTTTGGGTCGTTGTCATGCTGAAAGATGAAGTTCCTCTTTATGTTCAGCTTTCTAGCAGAAGCCTGAAGGTTTTGTGCCAATATTGACTGGTATTTGGAACTGTTTATAATTCCCTCTACCTTGACTAAGGCCCCTGTTCCAGCTGAAGAAAAACAGCCCCAAAGCGTGATTCTGCCACCATGCTTCACTGTGGGTATGGTGTTCTTTTGGTGATGTGCAGTGTTGTTTTTGTGCCAAACCTATCTTTTGGAATTATGGCCAAAAAGTTCAACCTTGGTTTCATCAGACAAAAACACATGTTCCCACGTGCTTTTGGGAGACTTCAGATGTGTTTTTCCAAAATTTAGCTGGGCTTGGATGATTTTCTTTGTGAGAAAAGGCTTCTGTCTTGCCACTCTACCCCATAGCTCAGATATGAAGAATACGGGAGATTGTTGTCACATGTACCACACAGCCAGTACTTGCCAGATATTCCTGCAGCTCCTTTAATGTTGCTGTAGGCCTCTTGGCAGCCTCCCTGACCAGTTTTCTTCTCGTCTTCATCAATTTTGGAGGGATGTTCAGTTCTTGGTAATGTCACAGTTGTGCCATATTTTCTCCACTTGATGAATGTCTTCACTGTGTTCAATGTTATATCTAATGCCTTGGAAATACTTTTGTACCCTTCTCCTGACTGATACCTTTTAACAATGAGATCCTTCTGATGCTTTGGAAGCTCTCTGCGAAACCTTGGCTTTTGCTGTAGGATGCGACTAAGAAAATGTCAGGAAAGACCTACTAGAACAGCTGAACTTTATTTGGGGTTAATTAGAGGCACTTAAAATGATGTCAGGTGTGTACTGACTCCTATTTAACATGAGTTTGAATGTGATTCCTTAGTTTTGAACACAGCTACATCCCCAGTTATAAGAGGGTGTGCACACTTATGCAACCACATTATTTAGTTTTTTATTTTTGCTTCCAAAGATTTCAGTTTGTTTTTCAACTGAGTTGTACAGTTTATAGGTCACATTAAAGGTGGGAAAAGTTCTGAAATGATTTATCTTGGTATCATTTTTTTTACATCACAAAAACCTGACATTTTATATCCACTGTACATATAAACCACCGGGGGCAGCCGTATTTATCTCTGCTTTCTGCTGATTCTCTTAAAGTGTTACTAAACCCAGGACCCTGCATTCAGTATAAAACAAATTTTATACAGACAAATTTGGGACATTATCCATATAGAGACTATATTTTTTCCCAGTGGTTATGTAGCTATTTCCTGTATGCTTTGTCTTCCTCCCACAATCCAAAAACATACTGGTAGGTTAATTGTATTCCTTATAAAAATATGCCACAAGTGTGTTTAAATGTGGCAGGGACATTAGATTGTGGGCTCCTTTTGGGGGCAAGGACATGCAAATGACTCTGTGTATTCTGAACTAGCACTGAGTCATACCTCAGCGGCTCCATATAAAGTTGGGAAACATATGCAAATGGTGCCTTGTGCACTATACGGCCACCTACACTAAATGACCAAACGTATGTGGACCCCCCTCCACGTGGTTGTGCTGAGGTGTTTCCAGTGAAGGGTACTGTTCATGCTACAGCACACAAAGTCATTTTACACAAATGTGCACATTCGACCTTGTGACCAGAGTTTTGGGAAGGCCATTTTTTGTTCCAGCATGCTTGCGTACAAAGCCAAATCCATAAAGACATGGTTTTAGAAGTTTAGTGTGGAGAAACTTGAGCGGCCTGCACAGAGCCCTGACCTGAACCCTACCTCCCTCCAAATGACTAAGCTCAAGTGTTGTCAGTGAAGGGTACCGTTAATGTTACAGCATACACAGCCATTTTACATAACTGTGCACTTCCAACCTTGTGGCAACAGACTGATTAAGGTCCTTTTCTGTTCCAGCATGTCAGTTCCCTCAGTGTACAAGACCAGCCCCATAAAGACATGGTTAGATGAGTTTTGTGTGAAGGAACTTCACCTTTGTGATAAATTGGAATGTCAAGGGCGAGAAAAGGTCTTCTCATCTAACATCAGTGCCTGACCTCACAGATGTTCTTTTCACTGAATGGGGACAAATTTCCACAGACACTCCAAAACCTTGAGAAAGTCTTCTCAAAACAGTGACTATTATAGGCACAATGGGATCCAAACTCCATTAATGCCCATGGTTTTGGAAATCTCAGATATTGTGGGTGTGATGGTCAGGTGTTCACAAACTTTTAGTGTATGTAGGCAGGTGCCGTCTACTTTCTCCACTGCAGGTGGTGCTCAACCGCAATGGCATTGTACAAGTGAGAGGAAGCCAAGAGGAACATGGTTCCTCTATGGTTTCCTGGGTCTCTGAGAAGCGATCCGGTTGGATGCTGCCACCCCATGTGACTCCGGGGCCATCTTGGGTCAGGCAAAGCCTATTTAGGACCCTGGCTCCCAGGTTTGGCATGCACTTAGCGTGTGGGTAGTTTAGAAACAGGTCACCCATCTGTCAGGGACAGTGAACAGCTATAGGGAGAGTAGGGAAAGGAGCCTTTTGGAGCAAGTGTAGTATCGGTTATCAGTGTTCAATAGGGGTGTTGTTTCACCGTTCTGGCCCACCGGGGGCTGGATTGGCTGGCTACATAGTATCCCTGCTGGTATGATGGGGACTCTGAAGGCTAGTAGTAGTTGGAACAGAAACCAGAGCGCCCACAGGCAGTTGGGGCCAGTTCCTTCTGGTTTGAATGGTTCTACCTTGTCTAGCTATGGGCTGGGAAGGCAGATAGTCCGCAGTGTCTGTCCCCCCTGTGAGTAGTTGCCCTAGGGGTGCTCTTAGTAACACTTGGGTGTGGGACCCCACGCTGTGAAAAGGCACATGGCCAGAGCACTAAACTTTTTCTGCACTGCGCCTTTTAGGGCTAGGCCTTTTGGCTAAGTCTGGGACAATTTTTGTTAGCAGCCCTTAGGGCCTAGACAGTGCACATTGCACGGCCACTTATTTATTTTTCTCCTCACGTTTGTCACCTTTCACTATTGTGTTTTTTTTTCTTACATGATGGAGGGTACGAGTCCTTGGGTTTGCCCTGATGTCTAGGGGGAAAATGTGCATACTACAGGTTCCATAATCCCCTGAACCTGACGGGGGTCTCTCTTAGCGAGAGCCCCTTGACCTAATACCCTGAAGTCGGCTTCAGCTGGCCATGAGGAGAGGGGTCTGCCAAGCCTTTTGGCTAGGTAGACCATGTTGTAACCTATGTCCCTGTCAGGAGCCTTGCGCCCCGGGGGATCAGGGAGAGGACCTACCCCTTCGGGGGTGGACAAAGCATACCCTTAAGTGCACTTTCTAGTGTGTGTACACGGGCACGTTTTTTGCACACTTAAAGCTGTTGTATACCTTTTTTTTAAACTTTTACCTACAGGTAAGCCTATAATAAGGCTTACCTGTAGGTAAAAAAAATATCTCCTAAACCTGTACGGTTTAGGAGATATTCCCTTCGCAATGAGTCGCTGACTGCAGCGGCGCATGCGCACAGGGGAGTCTCAGCTGAAAGTCTGGCAGCCGCCGGACTTTGCCGGAAAAAAAAGTCTCCCGCGCGCATGCGTGGGAGTGACGACATCCCGGCTCCGGCCACTCACAGCGCCAGAGCCGCGATACCCGGAAGGCACGCCGAGGGGAAATGTCAGTTCCCTCGGCGTGGACAGGGTGAGATGCCGGCGCCTCATTCTAAGGTAAGTATCTCATAATGAGCTAGTATGCGGTGCATACTAGCTCATTATGCCTTTTCCCTTACAGGTGTAGGGAAAAAAAAAAAGTCAGCGGGTTTACTACCGCTTTAACAGTTTTTGTTTTTAGCACCACCACGGATTAAAGAAAATAATAAAATACTGTGAGTATTCCCAGTCGGGTGTTCTCCTGCTGGGCTTGTTGTGAATTGCGAACTCTAACTTTAATACAAGTTCTGTTTTATGTAACTGGACTCTGGGTGTCTCCTGCCGTCGCACCACGCTGCACCTCCCACATGTATGTATGGAGAAAGGAGGGGCTTGGATTGGAACCTATAATCTTACCATAGGCCTGGCGCCATGTCTGAATGCACTGCAAATTCCCTAGGTGGGTATGCTGTGTTGCTTTTGTGCTGTCCCAGGATTTTTCCCTTAACTACAAATACTTTGCAGAGCAAGTAGTGTGTTTAAGTGTTACCAGCGCCTAATTAATGCTACCCTTCCCTAATAATGAAAAATTAAATAGTAATCCATGTTATGGAGTCGTCTGGGTCTGGCAGGCTTGGGCACCTTCTTAGCACCGTTTATCATCATAAAATACGGAGATAGATGATGTAAGCTTCCTCATTTTTATGAAGAATTTACAGTAAAGCCACTTTCAAATCATTAAGTGTATTTTTAGATGCTTGGAGGAATCGCACTGATCTAGTTTTTATTAGGTTTGGGGAGTTTCCAAAACAAAGCCGCCTGCATGAGGAAATCATAGAGAGGAATATAAACTCAAGCGACAGGTACAAACAAATCTCTGCATTATTAATGAAAATCTCCAGCTGGACTTGGTAGTCTGCAGTCTGGGGATTTTTAGGTGTGAATAATGAACAAAATGGCTGCCCTGGCGGCAATGTGAGCTACTGAATCAGGAATCATTGCCACATAATGTAAAAGCAGACAAAGATGGATTAATGATGTCTGCTTAAAAAAAAAAAAAAAATGGATGGTGCATTGTGTGTGTGTGTGTGGGGGGTGGGTGGGGGGGGGCGAAAGCGAAAGCCAGGAGGGACAGGTATTTCACTGCTTGCTGTTCTTAGTGAGAGAATGCCAAATGCAACTCCTGTGTGTATACAAGGGGTTTTCCAGTTACTGCTACTGCAACTTTTTCTATCCAGTTCATTAAAGAGTAAGGGATCGATTTACTAAAACTGGAGAGTGCAAAATCTGCCAATCAGCTTCTAACTTCAACTTGTTCAATAAAGCTTTGGCAAAAAAAACAAACTGGAAGCTAATTGGTTTATATGCAGAGCTGCACCAGATTTTGCACTAGTAAATCAAGCCCTAAGTCATGAAAAAAAAAAAAAAAAAAAAAAAGAGAACATTCAGTGTATCTTTACACCTTTTCCCCATGTTTTGTTTCTTCAACCACTTAAAGCGGAGTTCCACCCTAGAGTGGAACTTCCGCTTTAAGTACTCCTCACCCCCTGTCTTTTTTGTGGGGGGGGGGGAGTGGGTACTTAGTTTAGAGTGGGGCTTCCTGTCCCATTTCCTCCTTCCGGCTCTTGGCCGCATAGGCGACTCCTCCTCTTCCCCTAGGCGGCCCCTCCCTCTCTGCAATCTTCTGGGACACGTGACAGGTCCCAGAAGATTACCTGGCCACTAGCAGAGCGCAGCGCGACTTGCACATGCGCAGTGCACGTCCGGCCGTGAAGCCGAAAGCTGTCACGGCCAGGTGCCCACAGTGGCTATGACAGCGCTGGTGGAGAGGAGCGAGGCTCCGGGCGGTCACATCGCTGGACTGTAGGACAGGTGAGTGTCTGTTTATTAAAATTCAGCTGCTACACTTGTGTAGCTGCTGACCTAATAAATTAAAAAACGTGTGGAACTCCATTTTGAAGTGGAGCTCCACCCAAAAGGGAAAGCTCCGCTTGTTTGCTTCCTCCCCCCCTCCGCTGCCACACTTGGCACCTTTCAGGGGTGGGGGGAATAAGTGGCTAGGGGGGAGTGGATACTTGATAAAACCAGGTACCCGCTCCCACTTCCAGGTAAGATCGCTGCAATCGTTGTGCAGCGATTTACAAAATTTCCAGCCCCTCCTGCTCCACCCCCCCCCCGCTGCCTTCTGGGAGACACCCAGTTCCCAGAAGACACCATTCAGAAAGCGCAGCATGTCTCACACAGGCTGTTTCCCTTACTGAAAATACAGGCACCTACCTCCGCAAGCCAATGGATGGATCGGCTTGGGGTGCCGACATCGCAGGATCCCTGGACAGGTAAGTGTCCTTATATTAAAAGTCAGCAGCTACAGTAATTGTAATTATTTATTTATTTTTTTTACAGGCTGGAACTCCTCTTTAAAGATCGCCCTATAGCAGATTTACTGCTAAAGGGTGGCCGTTCTGTGCAGCCAATGGATGTCTGCTGGCACCCTGATCGTTAAGCAGAGACATGTATACAGAGATATGTAAATTATACAGAGCTGCATTCTGACAGCGGGGATGCGATGGCCTGTGTCCCTGCAAAGCAGAGAATATTACTAGTATAAAAAAAAATAAAAAAATATACAGTATACCATAGTTGCAGACGCTATAACAATTGCGTAAACCAATCAATATACGTGCTTATTGGGATTTTTATTAACCAAAAATTTGTAGCAGAATATATATTGCCTAAATTTATGAAGAAATTTGATTTTTTAAAATTTTTTTTAATGGATTATACTCGAGTCAAGCTCTTTTCTCCAGCAGAAAATGACATTTTCCTAACCAAATTTGGGGCCCAGTTTCTCTGGGCCACTTGATGCTAGGAACCCCAAATTTGGTGTGCAAACCCAGAGAAACTAGCACTACAACATATCCAAAGCTATGTTCCTAGCACCAAGTGGTACAGAGATAGGGGGCCCCAAATTCGGTTCGGAAAATGTTATTCTCTGCTGCAGAAAAGTGCTTGACATTTTCCGAACTGACTTTGGGGCCCCGTATCTCGGGGCCACTTGGTTCTTAGGCACCACAGCTTTGGATATGTTGTAGTGCTATTTACACTGGGTTTGCACACCAAATTTGGGGTTACTAGTACCAAGTGGCCCAGAGATATGGGGCCCCAAAATTCGGTCAACTGTGTCCATCTGCAGCAATGTCATTTCAGGACCCTTTGGGTCCAGAGACCACAAATTTTGGCTGCAGCTAGGGGGCATCTAGGAACCCTTAATTACCGAGTCTGAAGTTCGGGAGACCTATGGCTGCAAATGGGCACAGTGAGGCATGCAAATGGGCACAGTGAGGCTGCAAATGGGCATTGTTGACCCTCTTTTCCACTTACAGTAGCTGCGCATTTCTCACCCTAGGCTTATACTCGAGTCAATACGTTTTCACAGTTTTTTGTGGTAAAATTAGGTGCCTCGACCTATATTTGGGTCGACTTATACTCGAGTATATACGGTATATCTTTTCATGTGGCAACACTGAAGACATGACACTTTGCTACAATGTAAAGTAGTACAGCTTGTATAACTGTAAATTTGCTGTCCACCCAAAATAACTCAACAAGCAGTCAATAATGTCTAAACCACTGGCAACAAAAGTGAGTACACCCCTAAGTGAAAATGTCTAAATTGGGCCCAATTAGCCATTTTCCCTCCCCGGTGCCATGTTACTCGTTAGTGTTACAAGGTCTCAGGTGTGAATAGGGAGCAGGTGTGTTAAATTTGGTGTTATTGCTCTCACTCTCTCATACTGGTCACTGGAAGTTCAACATGGCACCTCATGGCAAAGAACTCTGAGGATCTGAAAACAAAAGAATTGTTGCTCTACATAAAGATGGCCCAGGCTATAAGAAGATTGCCAAGACCCTGAAACTGAGCTGCAGCACGGTGGCCAAGACCATACAGCAGTTTAACAGGACAGGTTGCACTCAGAACAGGCCTCGCCATGGTCGACCAAAGGAGTTGAGTGCACGTGCTCAGCGTCATATCCAGAGGTTGTCCTTGGGAAATAGATGTATGAGTGCTGCCAGCATTACTGCAGAGGTTGAAGGGGTGGGGGGTCAGCCTGTCAGTGCTCAGACCATACGCTGCACACTGCATCAAATTGGTCTGCATGGCTGTCATCCCAGAAGGAAGCCTCTTCTAAAGATGATGCACAAGAAAGCCTGCAAACAGTTTGCTGAAGATAAGCAGACTAAGGACATGGAATACTAGAGCGCATGTCCTGTGGTCTGAAGGGACCAAGATAAACTTATTTGGTTCAGATGGAGTCAATCATGTGTGGTGGCAACCAGGTGAGGAGTACAAAGACAAGTGTGTCTTGTCTACAGTCAAGCATGGTGGTGGGAGTGTCATGGTCTGGGGCTGCATGAGTGCTGCCGGCACTGGGGAGCTACAGTTCATTGAGGGAACCATGAATACCAACATGTACTGTGACATACTGAAGCAGAGCTTGATACCCTCCCTTCGGAAACTGGCCGCAGGGCAATAATCTAACATGATAACCCCAAACACACCTCCAAGACGAACACTGCCGTGCTAAAGAAGCTGAGGGTAAAGGTGATGTACTGGCCAAGCATGTCTCTAGACCTAAACCTTATTGAGGATCTGTGGGGCATCCTCAAACGGAAGGTGGAGGAGCACAAGGTCTCTAATATCCACCAGCTCTGTGATGTCGTCATGAAGGGGTGGAAGAGGACTCCAGTGGCAACCTGTGAAGCTCTGGTGAACTCCATGCCCAAGAGGGTTAAGGCAGTGCTGGAAAAAATGAAGGCCACATAAAATATTGACACTTTGGGCCCATTTTGGACATTTTCACTTAGGGGTGTACTCTTTTATTGCCAGCGGTTTAGACATTAATGGCTGTGTGTTGAGTTATTTTGACAGGAAGGCAAATTTACACTGTTATACAAGCTGTACACTCACTACTTTACATTGTGGCAAAGTGTCATTTCTTCAGTGTTGTCACATGAAAAGATATAATAAAATATTTACAAAAATGTGAGGGGTGTACTCACTTTTGTGAGATAGTGTGTGTGTGTATATATATATACACATATACACATATACACATATACACACACATATAGCATATATTTGTCATATATATTTCATGACATTTTCATGCTTCCAGTTAAAAATTGCCACATACCAGTTCTGCTTTACAGTTTCTTCTTATAATACAAATCCATGAGTTGTCTGACTGCACTGCCTGTGTGGCTGATATCTCATCTCAACAATTAAAGAGGAATTAAATCCAGCAAACAAACACCTCTGTGAACTGTGATTCTTTTTTGGTGTAAGACACTCCTTTGTCAAAAAACTTCTTCCTCTTTCTCCTAGCCATTGTAATTTTTAGTTATTTTTTGTACAGTCTGGGTCCACTCCTGAGGTGGTATGGAGTGAATAGAGCTACAGTAGGTGCCAGGACAATACAACAGCATCATGCATGCACAGGAGTTACATCATCTGTGGCCAACCAATAGCCAAAGAGAGAAAATGCCGGAACTGAAAGAAGTAATGGAAAACACAACAGCGGTTTGATAGAGCAGCTACAACAATCATGGATCTGTCCATGCTGGGGGAGAGCAGACAAGGACATAAGTTTGTCTTGCCCACCATGGCAAAAGCCCCCCCACAGTTCCACTATAAGAAGGAAGGCAAAGACATATGCCGCGTACACACGGTCGGATTTTCCGACGGGAAATGTTGGATGTGAGCTTGTTGTCGAAAAGTCCGACCGTGTGTATGCTCCATCGAACATTTGCTGTCGGATTTTCCGCCAACAAATGTTTGAGGGCAGGTTCTCAAATTTTCAGCCAACTTAACTTTGTTGTCGGAAAGTCCGTCGCACAAAAGTTCACACATGCTCGGAATCAAGCAGAAGGAGCCGCACCAGTTATTGAACTTCATTTCTCTCGTCTCGTCGTACGTCTCCGCGTTCCCACCTTCGTAATTGTTGGCCAACATTTGTGTGACCGTGTGTATGCAAGACAAGTTTGAGCCAGCAACCTTCGAACAAAAATCTACGGTTTTGTTGGCGGAAAGTACGATCGTGTGTACGGGGCATAAGGCCCCATTGACACTTCGCGTAGCGGAAATGCGTGTTACCGTTTTTTTCTTGCTGTTTCGATGTGCATTCCCATGTGTTGCACATAGAGAAGTCTATGCATGAAAAATGTGCCAAAGAAGCTACCCCCACCTTTTCAGGCGTGAATCAGCATTGGTTTTTAAATGCGAGTTTTGAGCGCATTTTCGGCACAAAACACGAGCGTCTGCTAACCATGTTTGGGGTGCCATTAGCAAATAATAACACCATAATGTGCATCTCCTGTGCATTTTGTCGCGCATTCAGGAAATGCAATAGAGCTAACTGTCTCTAGAGGTTAATTTGCCATTCTCTTTATTTCATTTATTCTATATTCACGTGAAAAAAAAAAGTTTTTCTGTTTTTTTTGGGCTGCATGGATCTGCACAGAACATCTGTCGTCTATGTGCCCTGTTCATGCCACAACACTGTTAAGGTGGGTTGCGGTGCGGTGCGCCAAAATGCAGACATGCAGCCCCCATAAACAAAACAGGAATGGTCCAAGTGGGCTTTTTTTCCATCCACGCCAGAAAGCCCTTCTAAGAGGATTCCATGTAACACAGAGACCAGACACGAGGGTGATTCAACTTTGTAGGAAGTAGACACTGTTACACAAATGCTCAGTGATTAATAATTAAGAATTCCCATCAGACGAGCTCATGGATTACACAGCATTACGGTATGAATGAATGCATGCATTCATTAAAGTTCATAGCTGGACAATCCATAAACAATAATCTCTAAGGCTAAATACTCCACTTCCATAGAAACATTTGCAGAATTTAACCATTTCGCTGCCAGGCCCTGTGCTCCATTTTGTACACTCAGGTGGCCAGACCATTTTTGCACTTTTTCCTTTGCTTCTGAAAGCACATGATCAGTAGAATAAAAAGAAGGTGCTACTGATTTTTTTTAGACCCCACGGTATTTGCGCAAATGTTGATCAAAGCAATATATTTGCAAAAAATACACTAAAATCATTATTAGCAGATAAAAACAAAGCAAATTTTACAAAATTCCTACTAAATATAAAAGCTTAACCTGTATTGAGTTAATAAATAACAAATATTTATAACGTTTCAATTGTGCCTTTTTGCAAAATGGTGAAAATTGAACAGACGCAAAAGTGTAAATATCGAAATTTTTCAAAAAATCTGAAGGTTTTCATTTTTTCTTTACAGCTTTCAGAATTTGTAAAAGACCCCCAAAACCATATATTTTCTAAAAGCATGTGACCTCTAGAAAAAAAAAAGAAGGTGCTACTGATTTTTTAGACCACGCGGTATTTTCGCAAATGTTTATCAAACCAATATACTGGCAAAAAATACACTAAAATCATTAATAGCAGATAAAACACAGCTAATTTTACAAAATTCCAGCTAAAACCCAATTAAATGTAAAAGTTGAATCTGTATGGAGGTAATAAATAACAAAAAGTTTTAATTTTTACATTGAGCATTTTTGCAAAATGGTGAAAATTGAACAGACGCAAAAGTGTAAATATCCAAATTTCTCAAAAAATCTGAAGGTTTTCATTTTTTCTTTACAGCTTTCAGAATTTGTGAAAGACCCCCAAAACCAAATATTTTCTAAAAGCATATGACCTCTAGAATAAAAAGAAGGTGCTACAGATTTTTTAGACCACGCGATATTTGCGCAAATGTTTATCAAACCAATATATTGGCAAAAAATAAACGAAAACCATTATTAGCAGATAAAAATACAGCTAATTTTACAAAAATTCCTGCTAAATCATTACTAAATATCAAAGCTTAACCTGTATGGAGTTAATAAATAAAGATTTCAGTAGTATTGCATATAAACACAACATAACTTACAAAATTTCTGCTAAATTGCTACTAAAGCATCGTTCACACACGGCATACTAAAGTATACGCCCATGGGGGGCCATGTTTACCTGCACAGGGATGCACAGGTGTTCCATGCATCCCTGTACAGGCAGTCCCATTTATGTCAATTGGGATGCAACGACTGCATAGGCATAGCTGCTGTTCCCAATCTGACATCTGTGTGGGTACATGATCGCGAACGCAGACAGTGTGAGCTCAGGGACATGCATACGGATCTACATGGATGTAAAATTGGGAGCAACGGCTCTGTTGGTGCAGGTGCTACATCCCAAATGACATCAATGGGACGGCCTGCACAGAGATGCACGGAACACCTGTGCATCCCTATAAAGGTACGCTGGGTATGCCCTGTGAGAACAAGGCCTTAGGCCCCTTTCACACAAGTACACTGATCGGGTCTGCCTGTCCGTTTTTCAGGCGGCCCAAGTCAGACCACCCTTTGTTCTCTATGGAGAGACTGATGTAAATGGACATGTGTCCGTTTACACCCACCTGCATCTGATCCAGTCCCCTAAAACAGACGGATGGGGAATCCATGCCCCATCCATCTAGCAGATCGGTTTGGATATGGCATCCGATGGAAATGGACAGGCGGTCTGTTTCCATCTGACCGCCCCATAGAGAACAGCGGGCTGTGTCTTCCGCCTGCTCAGCGGGGATCAGCAGACAGATCCTCCGCTGAGCAGGCGGAGACGGATCTGCTTGACGGAGTCCGCTCCATGTCCAGGAGCGGCCGGTCCATTGGGGGCGCAGGGGCGCCACTCCCCTGCAGGGCGCCGGACGTTTGTATGAGTTTTTTTTTTCAAGCCACACGATTAGAGCCTGAGGCTCTAATTGGCTTGAAAAAGGTTGGGCTCGGGCGCATAGCATTGCACCCCGAATCCACCCACTTGTGACAATAGCGAATTAATATTCACTATTGTCAGGATGGATCGGGTTGGCTGGGAGGAGAAGCTGAAGTATCCGTGGAGGGGTGAGTGCAAGTGCGGGCGGACCTGGGGGGTCTTACTAGGTTTGTGTTTTTTTTTTTTTTTTTTTACATTTTTACTTTTTACTTTTTTTTTGGGGGGGGGGGGGGGGGTCTTTGGTGAGATATCAGAGGTCTAAACAGACCCCCATATCTCTTTTTTTGAGAGAGAGAAAGGGACTGAAGATGGTCCTTTTCTCTGTATCACTTTACTTGAATGAATGCATTGAATCTGTATAGAGATTCCATTCATTCATAAATTGACAGTCTGATACATAGTAACACTCGCGGTTACTATTATCAGATGTCAGTGGGCATATAGGAGCGATCATAGTGATCGCTGCATGAGTCCAGGGTGCCACACTTAGGGGGGTGGTAAACGCATTGGAGCACATTAGGGGTTAATAACTCTGAACAACGGGTTGTAATCATTGAAGTGACCATAAGCTTATAGGAGAGGGAGAAAATAGGTCCGTATGCTGTACTGACCTGGCCACCTGCAGGCCCTTTTGTACATCCGTACAGCGTACGGACTTGGCAGTGAAAAGGGTTAAAGGCTTATTTCTCATCGCAACCAGTCCTAATGTCTTCTCCTGGTTACAGCAAACAGAGATCTGATGCTATAGATCAGCACTTCACTGAAAAAGATCATTCCTTTATAAACTTTCTTATTTGAAGGATAATGGCAACCAAAATCTTTCTTAAAGAGGAAGTAAACCCTGTTGGTTTTTACTTCCTCTTTATTTCCCTCCAAAGATAAAGCATAATGGGCTACTATGCATTGCATAGTAACCCATTATGTGTCACTTACCTGAAACCGAAGCCCGTGATGTCTCCGTTGACCCCACTAGCAGGAAGCGTCCATCTTCGCCCCTCTTCCTTCCGGGGCCGCAAACTCCAGTTCTGTGACTGCCCGGAGGCGCGGGAGCCGCCAGTCACGGCCTGACCCCTATTTGAAACGGCATGATGTGCCCTTTCTAAAGGGCACATGCGCCGATGACAATGGCGCATGCGCTGTAGTCATCGGCGCTCGGCTTTTTAGTAAATATCTCCTAAACCGTGGAGATTTAGGAGATATTTCCAGCACCTACAGCCTTAATGTAGGCTTACCTGTAGGCAGGGGCGGACTGACCATTGAGCCACTCAGGCACTGCCCGAGGGCCCTGGGCCACTAGGAGGCCCCATCAGGGTTGCCAGCCTCAGTAAAACCAGGAACAGTATGTATAAATCTGTGGTTTTTTTTACATGTCTGTGTATACTGTGTGGCCCCATAATCTCTGATTGCCTGGGGGCCCCATAATCTCCTATTGCCCGGGGGCCCCATGAGTTATCAGTCCGCCCCTGCCTGTAGGTAAAGTGGTTGTACAGGGTGTACAACCACTTTAAGTGGATCTGAATTATAAAAAAAAGTTTTTCTTTTAATTATAAAAGAAAAAAAAAGGTTTTCTGTGTTAGGCCTCATGCACAAGGGCAGTTTTGCCAGGAGGGCACACATCTTGGAGCCCAGGAAGCATGAGCGCAGCCTGTCAAAATTAATGTGCCTGTGCCCCAAAATACGCACTCGCTGTAGGGCTAAACTGCTCATTGCCATCAGGCCTTATAGGAAACATTTTGAATCGTTAATTGTGTCTAAGCAATACACTGAAAATCTAACATTTGTCTCCATTTCCTTCTGCAAAATAGTAATGTCCCTCCTGTGCACTTCTCTGCCTTGAGCCTCATTGTTATATATCTGCATTGTGAGATCATCTAAGGCACTGCTGCCTCTGACTGCTAGTTTCATCAGATTTGAAGCGAAATTAGATGAGGTCTCTAATGTGCTGATCAATGGTCTTGCTGGAAAGGAAGCTATGCCCGAGGACCTTGCAGTGCAAAAAATCTCCCTGCTTCTGTATCGTTAATTCTGTAGATCTGTGCGTCCTCCGCTTCTCCTACTGGTTCTTGAAAATTCCCCCACTAAGTTATCAAATCAGTGGGTAGCTCTCATGTAAGGAAGCAAAGCTTTGTTGCAATACCTGTGGCTGCCTCCACACAGAGTCACAATGCCCAACATGGTTCATTAGCAATGATGAAAAATACAGCTTCAGGTAACCCCATAGGCAGTACAGTGTATAATCATTTGTCCACTGCTTGCTTTTATTTTTTTTTCTTTAGGGTTCAGATACTTTTAAATAGGAGCTCCGGTCAGCTTGATAAACACTTACCAGTATCTAGTACGGTCCTTGGCTCTGGTTTCTTAACTGTGGGCACCTGTAGGTGACTTCTTGTGGCTTCACAGCAGGGTGCCCATTGGGCATTGCGAATGGTCCCGCAGTCTTCTGGGACCTGCAACGTGTTCCAGAAGACTGTGGGGAGGAAGCGGGGAAGGAGAACTTCCGCTCAAATAGCCTAGGTGTTTCCAAGCAGAAGTGGGAGTGGGTACCTGTTAAAATCACCAACCCTTTTGGGTGGATTTCCGCTTTAAAGCGGGGTTCCACCCAAATTTTGAACAATATCTGTATGTATTCTCTTCCTTGCCTAGATGCTGACATGCTGTTTAAAAAAATTTAAATCGCCGTAATTACCTTTTATATTTCTATTCTTCTTTGCACTTCCTGGTTCTCCTCCCGTGGGAGTAGGCGTGTTTCTAGCCTCTGCCAGACTCCTGGGAGCTAGTCTCAGGCTTCCCAGGATGCCACTGAGCATGTGCGGGAACGAGCGGTGAATGCTGGGAGCACAGCATTTACCACATCCAGGAAATAAATGCTTGTGGGCTTCAAATGCCCACAATGAAGATGGAAACCGCCTGCAGTGAATAATATAAGTTATTCTTTCTGACGAAATCTGACACAGGCGGACATATTACACACAATATGTGAGTATGTAATGAACTCAAAAAAAAAAAAAAACGATAGATAGGTGGACCCCCGCTTTAAGTAGACCTGAACTTAAAAGAGAATGATATGCACATAATGGAAATCAATAAACCTTAATCTGTGCCTAAGCAGGACCCTGAAATATTTTTCTTTTGAACTGCTCCTTAAAGACAGCAGTGCATTTCCTGGTATGTGAGTGTGTCTATAGGCTCATAGCTGTTTATCATAAGTGTGGCATCAAAGTAGAACTATAGGCAAAACGTTTTATTTTGGATAGAGTAAGGGAGGGTTATAACTCCTGTCAGATTTTTTCTCGCCATCTGTGTCCCATTGCGATGAGTTCCCTTCACTTCCTGTCCCATAGTCAAACAGGAATTGAAAGGAAATTGCTGCAAATTAAAGGAATTCCAGGTCACCAGAACTAGTGTCCCCATTGGAAAATTTAAAAACATAGAAAAGTGATGGCAGAAAAAGACAGAGTAGTGCAATAAGTCTGCCCATTTTTTTTGGGTAACTTTTTTGTTTGAGTATAGATCTATGTTTGAAGTCATTTACTGTTGACTGTCTCACTACCTCTGCTGGAAGTTTATTCCAAGCATCAACTATCCTTTCAGTAAAATAACACTTTCTAAAACTAGTTTTGAACTTCCCTCCAATTAGTTTGAGGTCATCATGTTCTTGATTTTGGTTTCATATTAAAAAAAAAACTGCCCTCCTGAACCTTATTCACCACCTTGATGTATTTAAAGTTTTTATTCATGTCTCCTCTTTCTCTTCCTCCCTCTAGACCAGGGGTGTCCAAACTTTTTTCAAAGAGGGCCAGATTTGATGAATAGAACATGCTTGAGGGCCGACCATTTTGCCTGACATTTTTAAACCAATAAAATTTGGTCTAAGTGTGTCCGTCCGAGCGCTAATACACGGCCCAACAAGAATTCTTTTGCCTTTGTGCTGTGTGTTGTGAATAGATGAGCTCGGGCGTGTTATTTGGATATACCGTATTTAATCGGCTTATAACACGCACCTTCACTTTAAAAAGGAAGTTTCAGGAAAAAAATCTTAAATTTTAAATAAAGAACTGTGAAGCAAAATAAGGGTCAGTGCCCATCAATGCAGCCTAATCAGTGCCTATCTGCAGCCCCCACTGTATTGACATGAATGCAGCCCCCACCGTATTGACATGAATGCAGCCCCCACCGTATTAACATGAATGCAGCCCCCACATTCACATGAATGCAACCCCCACCGTATTGACATGAATGCAGCCCCCACATTGACATGAATGCAACCCCCACCGTATTGACATGAATGCAGCCCCCACATTGACATGAATGCAACCCCCACTGTATTGACATGAATGCAGCCCCCACATTGACATGAATGCAACCCCCACCGTATTGACATGAATGCAGCCCCCACATTGACATGAATGCAGCCCCCACCCCATTGACATGAATGCAGCCCCCACCACATTGACATGAATGCAGCCCCCACCACATTGACATGAATGCAGCCCCCGCCACATTGACATGAATGCAGCCCCCACCACATTGACATGAATACAGCCCCCACCACATTGACATGAATGCAGACTCACCATTGCCGTCAGTGCAGCCTGATTCATGTCCATCTGCAGCCTTGGAGAAGACAGGGAGGGGGCGGGACGAGCGCCAACAGATATACAGGAGAAATTCCTGTTTTTATCGGCAGCCTCTTTAATTGAAAGTCCCGCCTCCTATGATGGACAAAACAATTGTCCAATGGCAGCGCAGGAGACAGGACTTCCTTTTACACAGGACGCCGTGTAAACAGGAAATTCTCCTGTATCCTGTACGGCGCTCGTCCCGCCCCCTCCAAGGCAGCCAGCATATTTATATCTTTTATGGCCCCCGGCGCTCGGGGATTCGTTGGGGGCCACAAAAGATATATATGTCAAAATTACCAGGCGGGCCGTCCGAAACCAGACCGCGGGCCGCAATTGGCCCGCGGGCCGGACTTTGGACATGCCTGCTCTAGACTGTACATATTAAGTTCCTGAAGTCGCTCTCAATAGGTTTTATCCCCCAGACCTTATACCAGTTTTGTTACCCGTCTCTGGACTCGTTCTATCTCATTAATATCTTTGGGTAAGTGAGGTCTCCAGACCTGGACATAGTATTCTAAATAAGGTCTCACTAAAGATCTATATAGAGGAATCGGGGGATTTCTCCTCTATTACTTTTCTGGGGACAACCCAAATTTAGGATTTTCTTACTTTTTCTTTCAATGATCTCCACTCTAACCAAAACTAAATAAAAAAAAAAAGAAAAAAAGTTTTGCCTTTAGTTACGCTTTAAGGATATTGGTTGCTAAGGACATTAGGAAATTTGTTGCTATACTTTTTAACATCTACAGAAACCCTGTAAGTATCTCCATTCAAGTTTTCCACAATCTTTTAACATTTACTGTAATGCATAAATACTTTGTTTACATGAAGAAGGGTTTTGTCCCTCGATAAAACTAAAGTAGACATTTGCTTTATAACAAAAAAAAAGAAAAAAAAGAACAATGTATAGAAAGACCGTATTCATGTATCTTTTATAAATATCTGTGTGTACTCATTAGACACAGTCTCCAAACAAATCTGAGAAGGAATTAGTCACTGGCGGATCCCAGACACACGATCTGGCTTGGGAAGAATTCATTGTTGATGCATAGAAAAAGACCCGACATTTTTCTGCAGAAAATAAACTGTAAATTCTCTAAAAATTATCTAAACTTTGAGTCACGGTAAATGTGGAAATATACAGACTCAAAGCAAAAGGGAGGACATGCAACATATAATGTATGCCTCTATAATGTGTGTTTTGACACTCTGGTATTGTTCAATACCATGATATATGCTGGGATTGACCTTTAACTAAATATGTGTATTATCTGCAAAACATAATTTTATATATATATATATATATATATATATATATATATATATATATATATATATATATATATATATATATATATATATATATATATATACACACACACACACACACACACACACACACACACACACCACAAAGTTTCTTAAAATTGGTATTCCATTAGTGTAAAGTCTCCTCGTAAATACAGAATATTTTATTAATCCCAAAGGGAAATTGTTAAAAAAAAATTGTTAATGAAGTGTCTACTTGATGGGTGTCAGACAGAACACAAAAGAAAGAAACTACTACCATCGGGGAAACAGACAGCAAAACCAAAATGTTATAGCTGTTGAGTGAAGAAGATTTAGAACCTATATCGGGATTTGACTGCTGTCTGTTCCCATGAAAGATTTCTCTCTCCCCCCCCCCCCCCCCCCGGGTTCCTTCTCAGGCGATAGCTGCCAGAGAGAACAGGAAGACAAGAATAATCTCCACTATGAGGCCACTCACTACATTAAACCCTGACAGACAATAAAACCATTCCCACTGTAATGCTTGTCTTACACCTGTAGAATATCTTCAAAGGTTTGAACGAGAAAAGTATGAAAGTTGCTCAACCAAGTATTCAATGGTACCTTCATAGACGTAACCAATTTCAAAACAACTTTCTATTTGATTATCACGTCAATGTTGCTCTATTTGCAGATCAATTCTGACAATGGCATGCGCATAAGACTAGTTACAACTTTTGTTAGCTGGGAGCAAGGTTAGAAATGAGATAATTCCCATTAGATACAACCAAAAATGTATCCCTGCGTCCTTAGATTTTTTGCTTGCTGTGATTGAAAACAATTGTTGAATCGTCCCCTTTAGTTCTTAAATAATTGAACAAACTATTTGTAAACAACAATTTTCTAATACAATTCTACAGGTACCTCGTCCCTCCGGACCGTACATCCTTGCCTTGGATGGACCCATCTCACAGGCCTCCGAAGGATCTCTTACCCCTTTTAAACAGGGCCACTTTGCAGGTTAGGGAAGCATATCTACACAAAGGCTTACTTTCCTCAAGACCAAGTCTGCCAACGCTGTTGATTGGTGATGCCTCATTTCCACCAACACTTATCAGCTTGAAATTCCTCTCATGGCAGACAGGAGCTAATCCCCTTTTATGTCATAGTCTCTCTGGTGGAAGACGTATCCCCCTTTCTCAACTCCTGCCGACATGCCCCAATCATGCAAATGCGTGAATATACTTCGCTAAAAACACTACCTAAGAACTTGGCCATCCATGGACTCCATGACTAGAGCCCGGACAGACTGAGTCGTTGCTCACCCAGTCCGCTCGACCTAAGTGCTCACTTTCTCTGCTTTACCAGATCTTATTAAACCCACATCCGCCACCTTTTATTTCCAAGTGGAAACAGGAACTAGATCTCTCATCTGATGTTATGGATTTGGACAAGATACTGGCGCTTACCTACAAATTGTCTGTTTCATCTTATGCTCAAGAACGTAATTACTGAATATTGTCTACGGTCCCACAATCTTACATAAAATGGATCCTTCTATCCCCAATACCTGCTGGTAATGTTTGCAGGCCCTTGGCACTGTGACCCACATTTGGGACACTTGTCCACGGATCACCCCATTTTGACATGATATACTGAATCTATAGGAGAGGCTTGATCGACTACCCAACTTGTCCAAAATTACTGTGCTGTCTATGCTGCCAAGTTTCTATAAACAAATCAAAAGAGCTCGATTAGACATTTTCTCACTGCCACTTGATCTGAAATAGCCAGATATTGGAGACAAACCAAGCTTGTTAAATGGACTTGAATGGGCTTGTTAAATGGACATAACTGACCATTAGGGACACATAATAGGCTAGGGGGGTAGATGGAACCAAATCATATCAACTCACATGGACGGTATGGTCCCAATTTTGCTACTTCTCTAATTTCACATCCGGCCGATTAGGCAGGGATTGAGTGTTTTGGCTACTTCCAGGACCTCCATGCTTGTGCCCCTCTTTTTTTTTTCTTCCCCTTGCCTTCCATATGTATTCATGCTGCTTCTTCCTCGTCGGTTAACGTGACTACTGCCCCATTTTGCACACACTGCTCAGGAGAAATTTTTGAAAATGGGGTCACCACTCATTTACACTCGTATTTGATACTTTTGGGCAACTGCAAATTACTTAAATCTTTGTGCTTTTTTTATATGTATAACCTTGTATATCCTTCTCATGATTCTAATGTGATATTGGGAATTATTGGATATGGGCTATACTACTGTACTTCTGCATTTTCATGGCTGTTCTGTTGCATTGTATACTTAGTTATATTGTATATGAATACTGTTTTTGACCGGTATGTTCTGAAACCTTAATAAACAGATTAAACATAAAATTCTACAAGATTAAGGCCAGCTTTACCATAACTAATAATACATTTTTTTATTATTGCATAGGTGTGTGCTGTGCTAGAAGACCTCCCAACCCTGAAAATAAAGCAGATAGGAAACGGTTTTCAGGATGATGACATATTGACAGCAGGTTGGTCAGTCCTCGGCCATGTGCCGAGAAAGATGTAATCAAAGGTTTGAATGGCTCAAGCATGTCCTACCGGTTGTACTTATAATACACCTGAACTCAGTAAGGACTTGCTATGTTATAGAGAACGTCTATAAATATTAAAGCCGAAGTCCATGTTTAATGTCTGTTTAAATAGCGAATTTGAGCCACGATGGCCCAAAGAACTCTGTGCTGCACACTAACAGGTGCACTGTATAGCATTAGCTACATATAGTATACAGCGCTGTGTTTTGGCAGTGGGATGCAAACTTTCAGTGATGCTCTTGGAACAAAATAAGAGTTGGGCTGAGTGCTGCCCAGTCATTCACGGGAAGCTTTGAATTCTATTCATCAATACAAGGCTTCCTCTAATTTGCTGAGGCGGAGAGGTGGATGGATGACGTCACAATCACAGCCAATCAGTGGAAGCTTTGGGAGTTTATAAAATGACTGTCATTTGTTTGATATTACACAGCATGGTACTTTTTTTGTAGTTTTTATACGAAGATGATTATATTCACCAAGGTGCTTGCAGATTTTAATTCAATTCTGAATAATGCCATGTGTATGGCCAGCATTGGATAGTCTGTCTCTATTACAACAAGCGAAGGGAAATCTCCCCATAAGGGACACAGATACTACATAAGAATCTGGCCGAGCTTCTAACCCTTTCTTAGAATGTTTTGGCTGGAGTTGAGCCTTAGGCAAGTATCTTCAGAAAATTTTTGGAAAGAATACAGTTTCCCTTCGGAAATAACCGTGCTGTATCATATACTGTCTTAAAATGAGTGGAAACCAGCTCTGGCCTTTGAAGTGATGAAATGCTCTCAAGTAGCAGAGCTGGAGAGAGAGAGGTGAATGGATTTGACCAAAGTTTCCTTCTGAGCAGTGGCTTAAAATAGTTTACTTTCAAGTGGTTGCCGAGCTGAAGTGCCCCAGGTACCAAGCGGCTTTTGTACACTTCGCTAAAATGGTTTTATTGTGCTGCCTGGCCTCTGTTTAATGGCAGCCAGTGCCATCCTGTCATCCATCAAGTTGCAGGCCAGTCTCAGAGCCTTCTACAGAACACAAACAGGAAGGGAAGTGGAGACAGAAGATAGGAGCGCTCCATGCGTCTAACTGACTGCGATGCAGGACACAACAACCATGTTACGCATTCTTATAGGTCTCCTCTCAGTATGGCAAGTCTGAGGAATCCACAGAAATGTGTGACGCTGCTCAACTTCCTGATGGAACAAGTCAAACGGACTGTTAAAAGACAAAAGTTCTAGTTTAAATATTAGTTAAACAGGACTAACCCAAACACCTTCCATTGTTCTAGTGCAGATTGAAAGCTCATGCTGACCCAAAATAATATTTTAAAGTAAACTGTAGGACAAATGTTAAAATACATGTATGGAAGCCGTTTTACGTGCTAAAGCAAGGATACTGAATTAAAATTCACATAGGGCCAAATCAGTAAAGTTTTAATCCAGCGGAGGTCCGAATCGCATATTTGAGCATTGACTCAGATCTGTCACATCAAAGCCCCCTCCTTTATTTCACAACCCCATTCTTACATCAGTTTCCTCTGCCCCCCTTTACATCTCAACCCCCGCAGCTCTGCCCCCCCTTCACATCACAGCCCCCTGCTCCTCTGGCCCCCTGCCCCTCAGGCCCCCCTTCAAATCACAGCCCTCTGGCCTCCCCTCACATCACAGCCCCCTGCCCCTCAGGCCCCCCTTCAAATCACAGCCCCCTGCCCCTCAGGCCCCCCTTCACATCACAGCCCCCTGCCCCTCAGGCCCCCCTTCACATCACAGCCCCCTGCCCCTCTGGCCTCCCTTCACATCACAGCCCCCTGGCCCCTCTGGCCTCCCCTCACATCACAGCCCCCTGTCCCTCTGGCCTCCCCTCACATCACAGCCCCCTGCCCCTCTGGCCTCCCCTCACATCACAGCCCCCTGCCCCTCTGGCCCCCCTTCACATCACAGCCCCCTACACCTTTGCCCCCCCAATTCAAACTTCACACTGTTTGCATGGATGTTATCCTGGAACAACATGGTCAAATCTACAAATATTGCCATTACAGGGTTAGAGCTAGAATTTGATTATGAATAGGACAGACAACCAGAGGCAGGGAGAAAGGACCGGCTCCTAAATAACAGGACCGCAGCAGGCCGGATGGAACAGTGACTCGGTCCCCATCCGGACCATGGTCCACCATTTAGTGATTCCTGTGCTAAAGGATTGGTATCTCTTGCCCAAGGAGGTCAGGGACACTAAGTGGTGTGGTGGTGATTAGGAACAATATGACTGGAGTGGTAGTGATCAGTGACAAAATGAGTGGTGATCGGGGACACTGGGACTGGTCTGGAGGTGATCAGGGAAAATGGGACTGGTCTGGAGGTGATCAGGGAAAATGGGACTGGTGATCAGGGACCATTGAGATATACACAGCCTAGTACTTTAGCAATTAAAGTGAACCTTGCATTGCAGATGGAAGGTAAACTTTTTTTTTTTTTTTGCCAGACTCCTGTCTCCCCCAAAAAATTGTACATACCTTGGCTCCAGCTTGTGACATTTCCGGGAGGCTTGGGTGACATCAATGTGTCTCTTGGCAGAGCTGGGAGCTCAAAATCCTGTGAGAATGCACTCTTTCAATGGGTTGTAGTGCATTCTTACAGGATTTCAAGCTCACACAATGTCACCCATGCCTCCTGGAAGTGTCTAAAGCCAAATGGAGGCAAACTGTTTGCTTACATTTGGCTTTTTAAACCCTTTTGCAACGACCACCCCCTGGCTTTTAGGACTCTTTGGGTCATGTGACCACTGTGATTGGCTGTCACAGCGGTCACATGATCGGAAAGCTCATGATTGGAAGTATGTATCGGGAGCTTACCAAGCCCCACCAGCTACCGTTTGCATGGAGCCCGCTCTCAGCGTGGTAAATTGTTTAAACAGGGCCGCATACATGGGGCTGCTCGGCGCTCAGGCCCACCCGCCGAGAGTCTACATATATGTGTACAGCCGGTGCCAAGTGGCTAAAGTAGTTTGTGTTGGGGGGGGGGGGGGGGGGGCGGCAAGAAGAAGAACCTTCTGTTTGTCATAAAAGACAGTCCTAAAAGTCCTGTGACTGGACAATGAAAGAGCAGCAACAGCAAAGTGATCATCCCTCCAGTCAGAATACTCCTTGCGAAGCTCACCTGATTGGTTCTTAGTACTAAGGGTTGTTGAAGAGGGGATTACCAGGGGCTAACACAAAGTGGTGTAACCAGTACTTACACCAGTTGCATTTACAAATACATTTAGTACTTTTAATTACATAATCAGTGTTTTATTTGTACTGAATTTGAGTGCTACTTGGATCTAGTCTAAAACCTTTTTTTAAAGTGGTTGAAAACCTCTGAAACGAAAAATGAACAAAGCACACCCTTCTATATTTATAGTGTGTACTTGCCTCACTTTATTGCACCAAGTGTGATTTCTGTCTGCCATCTCTGCTATCTGCATGAGTCACTTCCAACAGGTTATGCCACATCAAGGGACCCAGGGGGACCCCAGGTGTGCATGTCTCCCTATGACGTGTGTGTTCCATTCCCTCCACTCAGGTCTCAGATAACACTCAGCTTCCTGCTCTATGCTGTGCAGTTTGTAATATTAGATCCCTGCCCCCTGCTTTCTGATGACCAGAAATGAAGTGTAAACTGTTCACTGTGAACAGTTGTGGATAAGAGATAGCTGCAGAAAAGAAGGTACAACTTATGCAGAAAGATTTGTTTAAACTCTGTATCAAAAGAGGTTAATCACGTCAGTGGGTATATGTTTGGGTGGCTTCACAGTGCCCTGCTGGGTATTTGCTAAACCACAGCTAACCCATGGTTTTAATGTGGGTTAGCTGAGCTTTCCCGTAGACTTCTATGAGGTTCTTCATTTTTGGTGTGGTTCCAGAAAGCGCACCAAAACTCCCGCATGCAGCATCTTTGGTGAGCTTTCTGAAAGTGCACCAACACCATGAGACATCATAGAAGTTTATGGGGATGTTTTGCCCAAAGTGCAGCAGGACTGCACCGGGGCATTGTGCTGCTGTCCTAAGGGTTTACAATTACTTGAAATCTTTTAACAGCCCTGTTAGGATGGATAGAAAAATAGAAACAGAAAAATTAAAATACTTGGACAAAATTCTGCTCGAGGCTCCTTATGTGATAATCACATGAACAAGTGCCTACACTTCTGTTGAAGGAGAGAATCACATTTCAGGTTGGCTGATCCTGCTTTAGGAGAGATCACATGAGCAGATACCTAGGGGTTTTCATCAGCCTGGAGCAGAACAGGTAAGCAATCCTTTTTTCTTTTTTTTTTTATCCCTCCTAAAAAGGCCATTAACATAGTTTTGGGTTAATTTCGAGTGTAGCTCCACTTTGAAGTGAACTCTGCTCTATGCAGGCTCAGTTAGATCCTACCCTTCCCAAATGCTACACTCGCCTTCCTTTTGCTCTCTTGACACCTTGTTTGGCCCCTAGGAGGAACGCAAGGTAGTCAGTCCTGTGTAGGATCCAGGACATGATTTGGAGCTTACACTGGTCTAAGGATTATCACTTGACTCCCATGTGAAAGCAATGGTTCCCTAAACAGCCAGGGGAGTGAGTACCGTAATTCTCATAAATGGAAGTATCTGGTTTTTCTCTGGGAGACCGGGGGGGATATACAGGCTGAGAGGGTAACAGTTGCTTTGCCCTGCATGGAAATAGCAAAGGTTCACTTTAAGGCAAGTGAAGTATTGTGTGAAACATTCTATCCATACATCTCGTCTTGCATTCCTTGAGGTCTTCAAAGTGAGACCTCCCCTTCCCAGGAGTCGCCTTTCTACTGCTACATTCCTTGTTCAGTCCATCCATAACGTGCCTTGTAGTGTTGAGGTTGTGTTTAGTACCTGTTAGGAGCCCCACCTTGTGTAGTTTTCGTTACGTCATGCACAGTTATGCTTCTGTAGACCAGTAACTGACTCGTAACGGTGATCTGTAACTCCAAAACTTCTCGTGTCTATGACCTGACCTGCAGATTGTAAAATACTTACCTTCTTCCAGCAATATTCACTGTGCAACCCTGCTTGGCATGACACAGCTGTACTCAGACCAACCAGGTCCTAAGGCTGGCCATAAAAGCCTTGATTCTTTCTCATTCAACCTGCGGCCTGAACAAGAGAAAATATCTTGAATCCCACATCCATCCTAACAGTGTGGATGGAGGAATCTCCATAGTTGGCTATTATAATAATTAGGGTTGCACCGATGCCGATACCGAGCATTTGCCAGAGGACTTGTACTTGGGCAAATGCTCTGATGCTTGATCCAATACCTGGGCAGTCAGGGGTGATCGGTGGGGGAGTTACATGAACTGATCTCCCTGTATAGATATCAATAAAGCAGCTAACAGCAGCTTCTCCTCCTCTCCCTCCTGCTGCTTTCAGCTGCTTTATCGAAATCTATACAGGGGGATCACTGCTTGCAACTCACCCCACTACCTCACCGATCACACGTTGACTGTCCCCATATCCTCCTCCAGTCCCCCTCTGTGTTCCTCCAGGCTCCTCCGGTCCCCCTCTCTGCTCCTGTCCCCCCTCCGTGCTCCACTCCTGTCACCCCTCTGTGTGCTCCGCACCAGTCCCCCTCTGTGCTCTTATGCCCTCTTTGTCCTCGATCTGTCAGGATGGAGAGCGGAGGAAGGAGCCGGTAAATCTGTCATTTACCGGCTCCTTCCTTTTCCGAATGAACAGAGTCATGTCCATTCATAACTGAGCATTGTAAACAGTGTTTACGATGCTTCCGTTTATGAATAAAGAGGGGCCTCTGTCTCCTGTCCATTCATCTCCAGTGCAGCTGAGGCTGCAGGGAAAGGGACTGGGGAACCTGTGTCCTCAGTCCCTTTCCCTGTCTCAAAGGGAAATGTCAGGGGTCTGTTAAGACCCCTGATCTCCCACCAAAGCCCCCCAACAGGGCTGATAAATCTTTTTTTAAATAAAATAAAGAATTGTAATAAATATTTAAAAGTTTAAAGTGTAAAATAAAAAATATAATAAAAAACACACCGAAAGCATTGTAAAAAAATAAAAAAAAATTGTAAAATAAAAAACTACCGATACAGTCCACGCGTCATCAGTGCTGCATATTAGTGCCACTTTTCATATGACATTAAAAAAGAAGTTGGAAAAAAAGTATTGGTACTTGTACGCGGTCTTAAAAAAGTGGTATCGGTGCAACCCTAGTAATAATGCCACTGAACAGTGACAAGCACCTGATAAGATTCAGTCACTGTTCAGTCGATTATATTCCACCGGGCTCAGTCAATTTCTGAATTGACCTGTGCTGTCAATGGGCAGCTTTACGGAGCATGCAGCCCATTTTTTCATACTCATAGTGGGTTGGAGTCATGCAGGTAAGTACAGCTAACCCCTATGGCGTGCACGCGCAGAAAAAAAAAAAAATAGGACCCGGAGAGGATAGTTTTCAACTAAAGGCTGTGCTGTGTACAAAAGGTAGAGAAGCCCTTTATATGCATACAAAAACCAAGGTCCATTACATTGCTTGTTGCTACTTGTAATAATTGTTAGAAGATTCTCTTTTCTATCTAGAAGTTCTTGGATGTTCGAAGTTCTTAGCTCTCAGCTGAATGTGACTCACATAGTAGACTAGATATTGGATTAGCAGTGATGGAATATCCCTGTACATTCATTCAGTACACAGTACTCTCTGAAGAGTATAAAGGCTGCATTGCTCTGCCTACAGAAGACACTTCTGCCCCCTAGTGTAATCTAAAAGGAACTGCCATAAGAACACACTAGATGGGGCATAAATAAACTAAGATATACTTTAAACAGGTTTATAAAAACTGCTTATATAATTGTTCATATCCAGCTGCTGGAAAGACCATTGTGCCATTACATAGAAATTGTAAGCCATGTCATTCAGCTCCTTACACCCTATACAATCAGAGTGGGCTGACCTTAAAGGATAAGTGCACGTTAAATACTAAGCTTACCAACACCCTCCCATGAACTCTGCAGGTATAACTGGTATCAGTGAAAAGCTCAGAAGCTTTGAAGTTCAAACTTTTAGCTGCCTTTTTACTTGAGTCACTGTTTAAAGTGTTACTAAACCCACAACAATAAAATCAGTCTATATATGTAGTCAAGAATGTTTGTTATACTCACTGTGGAACCTAAGGGGTTAATCCTCTGGATGGTGTAAAAAAGGCGGTTTGATTCTGTCTTCTCTGATCCTCCCCTTTTACTGACCCCAAACCATCTCCTGATAGAACAGAGCCTTGGAGTCACTCTGCACATGCTCAGTTTGGTGTGTATTGCTAGAGAATTTTCTTCTCTTTTCTTGGGAGAGTGCATGTGATCAGCACAGGGCCAATCAGCACTGTCCAGACAGAGGGTCCTGCAGGCTCATAGGACAGTCAGAGGAGAATGAAAACTCCTCCTACAAGCTTTTTTTAAATTTTTATAAAAAAGTAAATTTATTGATTCACAAAATACAACAAACAGCATCAACTATTCCCTCTTACAAGCTTTAACCAGACACTAATAGAAGTCACAAGGCTGCTAAATACTGCTGATGAGAAAAGGTATTTAGCAGTTTATATTTACTAAAATAATTGCACTTCCATGTTCTGTGCACTGTGGGAGACCAGATATAGTGAATGCAGGCTTTTTTTCCCCACAAATAGAGCTTTCTTTTGGTGGTATTTGATCACCACTGCAGTTTTTATATTTTTTGTACTATAAATAAAAAAAGGACCAACAATTTTGAAAAAAAACAAAACAATATTTTTTACTTTTTTTCTATAAAACATATCCAATAAAAAAAATAGAAAAAAATAAAAAGCTACTGTCTTCAGAAATTAAGGCCAATATGTATTCGGCTACATATTTTTGGTAAAAAAAAATCCCCAATAAGCGTATATTGATTGGTTTGCACAAAAGGTATAGCGTCTACAAACTATGGGATATTTATTAATTTTTTTTTTTTTTTAACTAGTAATGACGGCGATCAGCTACTTATAGCGGGGCTGCGATATTGCGGAAGACAAATCAGACACTAACCAACACTTTTTGGGGACCAGTGACACTAATACAGGGATCGGTGTTATAAATATATGCTGTGTCACTGTATTGACACTGGCTGGGAAGGGGTTAACATCAGGGGCAATCAAAGGGTTAAACGTGTTCCTAGCCAGTGCTTACTCACTATGTGGGAGTTGCTTTTACTAAGGGAAAGCATAGATCCGTGTCTCTGCTTTGCAGGAACACAGGATCCATGTCTTCCCTACTGACAGAACGGCAATCTGCCTTGTTTACATAGGCAGATTGCCGTCCTGCCTGTGAACAATCAGTGGATGTTGGCAGACATGGAGTCCGCAGTGGCTCCCGCTGTGTGTGATTACAGTGGGAGCAAACCGCCGGTGCGCATGCGTGCCCCAAACACGGAAGCGCGCATGCGCGCCCCAGACCCACGAGTGTCGGATCATGTACCAGGTTAGTGATCCGGCACAGCCGTGCCACTTTGCCGCCTAAGTTATACAGTTGGCAAGTGGTTAACTTTTTTTGGTATCGTTTTCGTGGCAAGGGGTGTGTCCTATGCCTACTTACTTTTGCCTATAGTCGTCCCCCATTCCCATCTCAAAAAGTTAGGAGGTATGTATGTGCTGTAGTAATAAATGAGCCTGTGGGAAAAACTGCTACATTTGGTAAGAAGGACAGGTATTTACATACCTGAACATATGGAATACCAGCAGGGGCTGGACAGCAGTGAAGCAGCATTTTTTTCTAGACACAGGCCACCAGAAAGGTAAGTACAGAGCCTCTTCTTTTACAGGGCTGTTTTTTTTTTTTTTTAATGCCGTTGCGGTTACAGGGTCACTTTAAAGAAGCAATTGGATCAAGTTACTAGAGAGGTCATTTTACATTAGCACAAAAATGCAATTAAAAAACAAAAAAACAAAAAAAAAACAATCTGATTATAGCTTAAAAAAAAAAAAAATGTTCAAACACCCTTCCCAAAAAAACTGGAACATTTTAAAACAGACACTTTTGTGCAGTCAGAAAAATTATAGAAGAGAAAAGACAGCACAATAGTGTTTGGAGCGGAGACGTGGTTTTCCAGGGATGAGGGGCAGACGTATTCCCAGGAAAGTGAAACATGAAACTCCATAGGGTTTGCTTTGATGGTGAGCATTGATTGGGCCCAGTGTGGGAACGCAGCATGCAAGCTCTACGCATGATACGTGCTTCCCTTTCAACTCCGATCGCTGATAGAGCAATGCAGGTTCAGGACGGACAATACTGACAGGTCCTGCTCAGCACAGAACAGATCATAGGTTTGTGCTCTTTTTTTTGAAATGCGTGACCTATGATCTCTACAGAACTCACAAATATTTAGTCACCATTGAGCAATTATTAAAAAGGGACTTCATAGCCTTTGCGTTTTTTTTTTTTCTTTTTAAATATACAAAAAAATGTACATGATGTAAATATTTGTATCCATATTAGAGCTGCACGATTCTGGCTAAAATGAGAATCACGATTTTTTTTGCTTAGAAGATAGATCACGATTCTCACGGCATAACATCTTTCACATTAAAACAAAAAAAATTTGGGCTAACTTTACTGGTTTTTTTTTTTTTATTATTCATTGAAGTGTATTTTTTCCCAAAAAATTGCATTTGAAAGACCGCTGGGCAAATACAGCGTGACATAAAATATTGCAGCAATTGGCATTTTATTCCCTAGGGTCTCTGCTAAAATATATATAACGTTTGGGGGTTCCAGGTAATTTTCTAGCAAAAAATACTGATTTTAACTCAAGAAACAAGTATCAGAAAAAGATTTAGACTTTAAGTGGTTAAACTTCCTGCATTTACACATTGTTAAAGGGGTTCACGTTTTTTCACCTTAATGTATCCTATGCATTAAGGTGAAAAAACATCCGACAATACCGGCTCCCCCATTTTACTTACCTGAGCCCGTTCACCTGCTGCGCTCGCCACCGATTTCCTCTTCGCCGCTCAGCCTGGCTATTGGCTAGAGTGGATGGATTGAAAGCAGCACAGCCATTGGCTCGCGCTGCTGTCAATCACATCCAATGACACGGCGCGCTGGGGGGCGGGGCCGAGTGATACAGTCAGCGGCTATAGCTGCCGGCTGTATCACGGGAGCGCGCCCGCAAGAACTAAACACCATGCGAGAGAGCTCACCTGAAGGTGTTTAGTTCTTGTGGGGAGGAGCTGAGACAGCCGCCGAGGGACCCCAGAAGACCAGGTTTGGGGCCACTCTGTGCAAAATGAGCTGCACAGTGGGAGGTAAGTATAACATGTTTGTTATTTTTTTTTTAAAAAATTACCTTTACAACCCCTTTAAAAACTTGGCAGACTACCTGGATTTTGTCTTTATACACAGTTTATCCCTTTGATCTAAGAAGGAAGAGATAGTTACAATGTTTCAAGTCAAAAAAACTTGGCAGACTGGCCAGAAGTTTTCTTTTTGTCAGCTGTCCACGTACGCTCTCCCGGCGAAGTAAGCGCAATCTGCAGCCGTCTTTCAGCTACAGCGCGGCTGGGAAGATGTTAAGGGTAACATATATATTGAAGGAGTTAAAGTGTTACTAAGCCCACAACAGTAAAATCAGACTGTATATGCAGTAAAGCATGCTTGTTATACTCACTGTGGAACCTAAGGGGTTAATTTTGCACATTGTGAAAACAGGCTGTTTGATCCTGTCTTCTCTGATCCTTCCCTTCTGCCACTGTCCCCATCCATCTCCTGATCATACAGAGCCTGGAGTTACTCTGCACATGCTCAGTTTGGTGTGTATTACTAGAGTGTTTTTTTTTTGGGAGGGTGCATGTGATTGGCACAGTGTCCAGAGAGAGGTTTAGGAGTCATGCAGCCTCATAGGACAGTCAGAGAAGAATGAAAACTCCTACAAGTTTTAACCAGACACTGATAGAAGTCACAAGACTGCTATATACGGCTGATGAGAAAAGGTATTTAACAGTTTATATTTAATAAAATAATTGCATTTCCATGTTCTGTGTACTGTGGGAGACCAGATATAGTGAATGCAGACTCCTGGGTTTAGTAACACTTTAAAGCTGAACTCCAGGTAGCTATAAAAAAACAGAAATTAATGTAGCCATGTATTTGTTTACGCATTTTTCAATGCGTTTTATTTAAAGCAACACCGGGCAAAAAAAACCCTTTCATTTAATCAAATTCCTTAGTAACCACAAGGATCTAAATATCTATCTATCTACAAACAAATGCCTCTGCAAAACAAGCTATTACCTTGTAAAAGTAGCAGTGACATCATCACTGTGCTGTACATAGCCTGTGCAGAGCGCAGAGCTGTGGGAGGGGCCCAGCAGACTCCACCCACTACAGGCTTCCTGCAGAGAACTACAGAAGGGGGCAGAGACCAGATCAGTCACCCTGCACAAGGGGAGAGAGCAGCAGTGAGCGGTCTTTATTACAGGAGGCTCCTACACAGAGGGAAAGTCTCACACTGGATTACTGCACAGATCTGGAAGAAATACACAAAGTATACCAAGATACCATTAGAAATACGCACAACTCTTGTATTTAAAAGGGTAAGTTCACCTTTACAGAAAATCTGTAAGGTGAACTTACACTGGACCCTCTTTCCCATTGCACCCGGTCTCACTAACCGAGAGTCCGGCGATCACCCGTTCTGACAGATCGTATAGCCGCTTTACCAGTCCGGGGACTTGAAATCTCCATGGCTTCCTCTCCTTCTTGCCTGCGGCGACATGGACGGGCATTGCGGGTTCCGATTGGTCGGTGCCGCCCATGAGATGGCGCCGACCAATTAGAATGCTCCTCAACGTACTTCCTTATGAGGTACATTGAGGAGATTAAGCAGATGGGATTTCTAAGCCCCGGACCAGTGAGGTGGCTATACAAGGTCTCCTAGTGGGTGATTGGTGGGCTCCAGGCCAGCGGGAAGGGGGGGGGGATGGGGAGGGGGGTCCAATGTATGTTCACCTTACAGATTTTTCTGTAAAGGTGAACTTACCCTTTAAACAACATCTGCTTATCCCAGAGTTCAGCTTTAAAAGCTAGCAGCTTATGTACCTGAATTTGACCTGGTATCAGCCTCGTGTAACCCCCATACAGCAGAGCTCAGTCTAGGGAGCGGGAGAATCAGCATAAGGAGCCAGTCAATTTATCAATAAATAACTTCAATACAGTTTGAGATAACTAAATTAAAACAGAATAGAAATAGGGAAGACTTATGATCTATTGATCGACTTCAGTACAACCAGCCAGTCAGGTTTTCCTTTCATTTGATCAATGTATTCGGCTGTAGCCGCCACAGTTGATTGATAAATGGCTTCAGCCAAACACTAACCATGAGTGAAAGAAAAGTTTTTGTGTTATCATTCATATTCTCTGAAAAATGGCCAAGAAATCATAAATTCTGCCAGGGTATGTAAACTTATGAGCACAACTGTGTGTGTGTGTGTGTGTTTATATATATATAAACATTATAATAAGTGATCACATTCCCTCAGTTTTCAGCTGCATAAGAGCTGGGGGAGACAGCAGCACACTGAGCTTGTCAGTGATTGGCTGTGCAGTGGGAGCGTGTCAGGTCAAGTCTGATCAGTGGAGGAGAGCACACTGAGTTCCCAGCATAGCTTGAGAACTGACCACGTGTGTGTTCTCCTGCTTACTGTGGTCAGTTTTTAATAGGAAAGCAGAGGGACTGGCAGGAGCACCAGGGATTTCACATAAAGGAAGCAATACAAAACGAACAGGATACTTTCTCATACAAGTACATGGTACAACAGCCACATATTAGGAATATCAAGTGTTGGGGTAACAAACACTTTAAGTTCCCCATCCAGGTCCCTTGACGGCACTCTGTGCAAATGCGGGAGACCGCTAATCCAGTACTGATGTGCTCAAGACACGCAATGGGAAGTGAGAAGAACATTTCCCCCTTAGAAAGCTGTCACCAGAACAGATACCCCCATTTGAAGATTCCTCATCATCTCTCGTTCTAGAGACACCCTCTAAAATGTTGGATTTTCCCATCACACAACTTGGTGAAAACAGAGGGTGAATCTACTCACTGGAGACACAGACATTAATAATAATAATTAAAAAAAAAAAAAAGCCTTACTACGTTACGCTCACAGATCCGCTGCTGATCAGAGCAGACGGATGTATGGGCTCTATGGGCAGTCGGGTGTAAACTGACTGTCATCCGATCCGCCTACATGGAGGAGCAGGGATCCCCTTCCGCTTGTTATAAGCAGACCTGATCAGATCGGAGGTAGGCAGGTGTAAAAACGGACACAGGTCAGTTTACATCCGACAATTCCTAGGGATGAACGGACCATCTGATCAGGTCCACCAGAAAAACCGGACAGGCGGACCTGACTGGAAAGGTCGCATTAGGGGGGCATAATCCATCCCTATTTTATAAAAAACAAAAAAGGGATCTAAATGATATACCACTGCGACCAGACCTCCTCAGATGTTAGTTGGGCCCAACTCCAGACACTTTGAAACACGGAGCTTTCTGTATGTGAGAGACCACAAGAAGCCTGCAGGAAGGGGGCAATTGCTCTCCTGCATTTAAAACAGGTATAAAAAAGGGCAAAAGTCCGGAATGCAGATGCAATACAAATGTCTTCCCTGCACCAGTGTGGATCTAAACCAGGTATAGAATGGATGTTGCTCTCCAGAGATAAGGAGCCCCAGGTGATGGCTAATGCTGATTGAAGCTGTGAGCAAACGAGAAAATCCGGACAGCCGCACACCAGGAGAATATAATCCAAAGAAGTTTCTTTATTGTAAAATCAGGAACATATCATGTACAGGACACCATGGACAGTGTGTACAGGCAATCGGCTAACGCGTTTCGCACTTATGCCAAGTGCTTACTCATAGCTATGAGTAAACGCTCGGCATAAGTGCGAAACGCGTTAGCTGATTGCCTGTACACTCTGTCCATGGTGTCCTGTACATGATATGTTCCTGATTTTAAAAAGAAACTTCTTTGGATTACCGTATTTATCGGCGTATAACACGCGCCGGCGTATAACACGCACCCCAAGTTTAGGAGAGAATTTTAAGGAAAAAAACTTTTAGGAGGGAAGTTTAAGGAAAAGAAACTTACATTAAAATGCCCATCAATGCAGCGTTGTTAGTGTCATTGCAGCCTTTTCAGTGTCAGTGCAGCCTTGTCAGTGCAGCCTTGTCAGTGCAGCCTTGTCCCCAGTGCAGCCTTGTCCCCAGTGCAGCCTTGTCCCCAGTGCAGCCTTGTCCCCAGTGCAGCCTTGTCCCCAGTGCAGCCTTGTCAGTGCAGCCTTGTCCCCAGTGCAGCCTTGTCCCCAGTGCAGCCTTGTCCCCAGTGCAGCCTTGTCCCCAGTGCAGCCTTGTCCCCAGTGCAGCCTTGTCCCCAGTGCAGCCTTGTCCCCAGTGCAGCCTTGTCCCCAGTGCAGTCTTGTCAGTGCAGCCTTGTCCCCAGTGTCCATGGCGCCGCGGAGTTCGGAGGGACTCGGCGCCGGCGGAACTCAACGAACGCCGCCGAGATACACATAGTCGAGTGTATTCGGCTCTTTCCGGCGCCGCTCACAGTTCCGCCCAATGGCGAGACTGGGCGTGACTGTGAGCGGCGCCGGAAAGAGCCGAATACACTCGACTATGTGTATCTCGGCTCTGTGATTTCGGCGGCGCTCGTTCAGCACCGCCGAGTCCCTCCGAACTTCGCGGCGCCATATTTAAAACTACTCGCTATGTAAATGTCGGCGGCGAACGCCGACATTCACATAGCGATAGCGGCGATCGGCGTATAACACGCACCCACGACTTTCCCCTGATTTTAAGGGGAAAAAAGTGCGCGTTATACGCCAATAAATACGGTATATTCTCCTGGTGTGCGGCTGTCCGGATTTTCTCGTTTGCTCACAGGTATAAAAAAGGGGTTCTCGGATCACCAGCTTAATGATGAAAATCGAGTTGGGTGGACAGTTGCACTACATATAGGAATGGATGTGATCATTTACACAATCTTTCCTGAAAATATATTCAAAGCACCATTTTCAGTTTGGACTGGAGTGTCTTTTTTAAACACAAACTTTAAGCACAGCTGAACAGTATAAAAAAAAGTGGAAAAATACCTTTCTTGATTTGCAGACCTGAGAAAAAGTATGCAAGGCAAATATGAAACGCCTCAAAATTACTAAAAACATAAAAGCAAGACATTCTCAAAGACCTCATTCTAGGAAACACTACAGAACTTCTGCACAGCATAGCCCTCAGATGTCCTGTGGTTGTATCACATTTGGTCCTTTCTAGAATTGTTTCCAGTCACCCCTGGAAGAGGCTTCTTGTACCTCATTAAGGTGCTTTCCGGCCTTCAACACTAACTGTGATCCTTGTGAGAGCTGAACAGTTTTATGACCTGCCAAGCCCCACATTAGGATGACCTATGACCTCCCTCTGTTTTTAGTCATTTGATCATTAGGGATAGCACTTAGCTAGCTTGTTAACATTACATTGGTTGGAGAACACAATGCAAGAGTGTTCCTCCTTCTAGAATGTGCAGCACTGCCTTCTTATAACAGAAAATACTTCTACATCATCACTTCCTCGGAACACATGGGATAGGATGATGGACAAAGCTCAAATAGTGGTTACACATTACGCTGTATATCCCGTTTCCAGCAAGATGTGAAATATGCAAGATATTTGATATAGGATTTTAAGGCCCAGTCAACCCAAAAGTTGTGTTTTAGCTAAAAGTGGAAGAACTTTGCTTGGTGGGCCAAGGCAGCTTCTTGTTTATTAACAGATCTTGGATGCTCCAACAGTGAGATCTTTCTGCCATCATTCCCAACCTTGTCCCCGTCTACCAGGGAGTTTTGGATGTTCCTGATACCTTTGCGTGTTCCAGCACCTCCTGTTACATTCTCCATAAAATAAAATAAAATAAATAAAAAGCCATCAGGGACAGTGGGAGCTCCAATGGGCACTGTGGGGGAGAAGACCTGAGATCTTACCAGTAGCGTCCCTAAGGGATCGAAGAAACTGTCAGGTAGTTTAACATCTACTAAAAATTGAGATACAAGCTTTCAGCGGACTGACCATTCAAATTGCAAGAAGGCTGTTTTCTTTTAGCTCTTCTGAACCTAATGATTACCTTACCCCCAACATGCTTGCACTGTATGTAATTATTTGGTACTCAAAGGTTCCAGAAACCTTTCCATGTTTTTTTTTTTTAAATCTTTTTCAGATACACCATCTTGTAATTTATGGTGATCTCTTTAAATTAAAGCTATTGTGTTTCTTGAGTTCTTCTAACGTTTATCTCAAAGTCACCTTTAACGGGGCTTTCCCACTTCTACTTGCTTGTTCCATATTTTGGTTATTATACTTCAAATGCAAATTCTGACTTAGATGGTGACATACCGTATATACTCGAGTATAAGTCGAATTTTTCAGCACATTTTTTTGTGCTGAAAGTGCCTCCCTCAACTTTGGGGCCCCATATCTCAAAGCCACTTGGTGCTAGGAACCCCAAATTTGGTGTGCAAACCTAGAGGAACTGGTACCATAACATATCCAAAGCTGGGGTTCCTAGCATCAAGTGGCCCTGAGATACGGGGCCCCAAAACCGGTTCGGAAAATGTCATTCTATGCTGCAGAAAAGTGCTTGACATTTTCTGAACTGATTTTTGGGGCCCTGTATCTCGGGGCCACTTTGAGCTAGAAACCCCAGCTTTGAAAATTCTATGGTGCTAATTCCACTGGGTTTGTACACCAAATTTGGGGTTCCTCTAAGTGGCCCCGAGATACGGGGCCCCAAATTCGGTCAACTGTGTCCATCTGCAGCAATGTCATTTCGGGACCCTTTGGGTTCAGAGACCCCAAATTTTGGCTGCAGCTAGGGGGCATCTAGGAACCCTTAACTACCGAGTTTGAAGTTTAGGGGACCTATGGCTGCAAATGGGTACAGTGAGGCATGCAAATGGGCACAGTGATGCTGCAAATGGGCATTGTTGACGCTCTTTTCCACTTACAGTAGCTGTGCATTTCTCACCCTCGTCTTATACTCGGGTCAATAAGTTTTTCCCATTTTTTTTAAGGTAAATTAGGGCCTCGACTTATACTCGGAACGACTTATACTCGAGTATATACGGTAGTTGGTACGGCTGAATAAAGACATCCAGTTTAACCTGAGTGTGTTTTTGTGTGCGTTTATGTCACTAACATTTTCAATATCTCTGAACATTGTGTTAACTAATTAAAACATCTAAAAGTTTTTTTGAATTTGCACATCCTAACCGCTCTAACAGTAAAGAACTCCTTATGCAGTTTAAGATTGAACCACTTCTCGCCCAACTTCATTGTGTGGCCATGCCACTTCTTTAGAGACCTTCGGTTAAATAGATTCCTTCCTACTCTACAGTCCCCATTTAAAAACGTGTATATTGCCATATCATCTCATCATAAATGTTTCCACTCCAGGGAGAATAAGTTTGTAGTCACTCCTCATAATTAGGGTCCCTTATTAGCTTTGTTGCCCTTCTTGACTCTCTCCAGTTCAAGAACATCCTACTTGAGGATTAGTGACCAGAATTGGTCAAGATGTGGCCGAACGATTAACCAGTTGATGTCTGCGTTATAGCTGAAAGACAGCTACAGCACGGACCTCAAATTCCGGGAGGGCGTCCATGTACATCCTCCCGCTTTCGCATCGCCCGCTCACCCCAGGGGGAGTGCTCTGTGATCGCCGAGTTCTGGGGACTCGGCTTATCACAGAGCAGGGTATTAGACCAATGACAGCGGGCCCTTTACCACGTGATTGTCTGTCAGCCAATGACAGCTGATCACGGAAGTATATAGAAGCTGGTTATTAGCTTTTTTTTTTCCTCTTCACCCCGTCAGCATGAAGAAAAGAATAACCCTGGTAACAGTCTTCTGTTAGAGGGGCATCGGTCCTCTAAATGCCCTCCAGTGCTGCAAATCTTTGCCCACCAGTGCCACCAATCAGTGCCCACCAGTGCCGCCAATCAGTGCCCACCAGTGCCGCCAATCAGTGCCCACCAGTGCTGCCAATCAGTGCCCACCAGTGCCACCTATCAGTTTCCATCAGTGCTTCCTGTTCAGTGCCCACCAGTGCCACCTATCAGTGCCCATCAGTAAAGGAGAAAAATTACCTGTTTGCTAAATTTTATAACATAATATGAAAAACGTTTTTTCTTTTCAATTTTTTTCTTTGTTTGTTTAGCAAAAAAAAAAAAAAAAAGCCAGTAGTGATTAAATACCACCAAAAGAAAGCTCTATTTGTGTGAAAAAAGGATAAAAATTTAATTTGAGTACAGTATTGGATGACCGCGCAATTGTCATTCAAAGTGTGACAGCTCTGAAAGCTGAAAATTGGCCCTGGGCAGGAAGGGGTTAAAAGTACCCAGTAAGCAAGTGTTTAAAGTTTTATCTCTTGAATAAATACCCTTTTAAATGCATGCTAATAGTCTTCTAGCCTTGCTTGCTGAAGCTTAGCATTGCATGCTACTGCTGATCTACAAGCCGCCCAATTCCATAAAAGTTGGGACGTAGTTTGAAATTTACAAAAAAATCTGAATGCAATGCTTTTCAAATCTCATAAATATTTTTTGTTTTCACAACAGAAAACATATAAAATGTTTAAAATTGAGAAAATGTACCATTTTAAGGGAAAAAAAAAATGAAATTGAGGGCAGCAACACATCTCAAAAAAGTTGTGACATGACAACAAAAAGCTGGCAAAGTACAAACTTAATTCCAAAAAAATTTGGGACAGGGCCATGTTTATCACGTTCCCTCTTAATTTAACAACACTCTGTAAACTTCTGGGAAACGAAGGGACCAGTTGCTGGAGTTTTGTGAGAGGAACGTTGTCCAATTCTTGCCGGAGTATATGCCGAGACGTGTTGTTGCCATCAATTTCAAAATTACCTTATTTTTTTATTAAAATGGTACATTTTAAACAACATGTTGTACACGGGGGGGAAAAAGCATATAAAAAAAGGAAAACTAATGTGGCCTCCACATCTAATAATTTTAACTTTTGGGTTTAATACCACTGTGTGTATGATAAAGGGAAAATCTTCCACCCAAGAAAGTTGAATTAGGTGTTACGACAGACCAGGAACTTCCAACAAATGGCTAAAAATAAAGGCTTACCAAACAAATATGACCCCCTAAAAAAAAAAAAAGTCATAAAGGGCATATGTTAAAAAGATCCATGCCAGTCACGTCTCCCCAACTACTCCTCAGGGTCAAACAGCAGCCCTGGTTGCTCAGATAATGCCACCTCCAGCCACCAATGTTCAGAAAGAAAACAAGAGTAGATGCTTCACATAGTGTAAAACCTCTCAACATCCTTTTATTTAGATGTAAATAGCAGTTACAAGCATCACAGGATAATTGCGCATAAAAAAGCACTTCCAGCCAGTATACAAACTTCCGGGTCACTTCTGGCTGCGCGATGATGTTAACATGTAGCTCCATTCTACGTGTTTCATCATATGTGACGTCTTCCGAGGCAAGATTCTTGGGTGGAAGATTTTTACTTACTCATATACACTGTGGACTTTTATGTTATTTTCTTTGGCAATTGCTAAAACTTATTGATATGCTGTATTGACTAGCGCAACACAAATTATTTACATGATTTGTGACTATGAAAAATACACTATATTACCAAAATTATTGGGACGCCTGCCTTTAAGCGCACATGAACTTTAATGGCATCCCAGTCTTATGCCCCGTACACACGGTTGGACATTGATCGGACATTTCGACAACAAAATCCTAGAATTTTTTCCGACAGATGTTGGCTCAAACTTGTCTTGCATACACACGGTCACACAAAGCTGTCGGAAAATCTGATCATTCTGAATGCGGTGACATAAAACACGTACGTCGGGACTATAAACGGGGCAGTAACCAATAGCTTTCATCTCTTTATTTATTCTGAGCATGCGTGGCACTTTGTGCGTCGGATTTGTGTACACACGATCGGAATTTCCGACAACGGATTTTGTTGTCAAAAAATTTTATAGCCTGCTCTCAAACTTTGTGTATCGGAAAATCCGATGGAAAATGTGTGATGGAGCCTACACACAATCGGAATTTCCGACAACAAGGTCCTATCACACATTTTCCGTCGGAAAATCCGACCGTGTGTACGGGGCATAAGTCCGTAGGGTTCAATATTGAGTTGGCCCACCCTTTGCAGCTATAACAGCTTTAACTCTTCTGGGAAGGCCGTCCCCAAGGTTTAGGAGTGTGTCTATGGGAATGTTTGACCATTTTGTCACAAACGCATTTGTGAGGTCAGGCGCTGATGTGGACTAGAAGGCCTGGCTCACAGTCTCCGCTCCAATTCATCCCAAAGGTGTTCTATCGGGTTGAGGTCAACTCAATATTAAACACTACGGACTAAGACTGGGATGCTATTAAAGTTCATATGCATGTAAAGACAGGTGTCCCAATACTTTTGATAATATAGTATAGCTCATAGAGTGCTTGCTGCTTTCTCACTTGAGATTTGTTGCACAAGAGGAGTTCTCTTTTCACTTTTACATAAGTTAATACCATTTTAACCTGCAGTAAACATTGCTGAATGCCAAATCCACTGCTTTATAAATATCCCTCATTAAGCCCATCACTAACCAAAACATTTCATGTTGATTTGGATAAAGCAGGAGTGTGTTAGAGCTTCTGAGTGTTTTTTAGTGCTGTCTGTGCAGCCCCCCCCCCCCCCATTTTTACGAGGCTTTGGGGAGGTGTTTTGTAGTTCGATCCTGGGGTGAAAACACAGCTCATCCATAAGGGCAATAAAGTGAGTGAGTGTTGTCACCCTAGGACAGGAAGTGTTACTGGCAGGATCAGCATGTGAAAATGCAAGAAAAAAAAAAAAAAGGCAGAAAAAAATCAAACTATCGCAGCCATCACATCTGGGGGTTCAGATATACTTTATGTCCATCTTTCTGAGCCCTCAATGTGACATTTTGGCGGTTGGATTTGCAGTTACCCATTATTCTATCTGGGCAAACATGACACCATAGTAGGACTTTGTAATGGCAGAGGACAAAAGTAAACATTATGGGGGACGCTCATCATTGGTGTCCAGTGTGAGGCAGCAGACACAAATCTGTATAAGTGACTTTTAAGTGTTCTTAGTTTTTATCAATTATAAGCCTGGGGGGTAAATAAGATGCAAACCTGATCCATAAATCAGACAAAATACAAGAAGATCAATAGGATGCCTATTCCCGTAGGAGATAATTATAGACCAGCAAAACCATGGTGGTTATCTGACCAGCAGAGAGCTGTGTTCACATTCCTGCCCGGCTTGTATCCCTGAAATATTTACAGCCTGTATGTTCAGTTGTGTTAACCTTTCCAACAGGAATGTTGCTGGATACAGTGTAGCGTCTTTATTATTTCCCAGCAAGCGGCTAAAAGGGTTAGAACTGGGATGTACTGGAAGCCAGATCTCAATGAACAACAATGGACACTCACATCGGGAAGGTGGGCGTAAGTACCTGCGTAAGACAGGCCGAATCCACATGAATGCATTCAGCACTTGTGTTGATGTACAGAAAGCTCCACTGAAACAAATACTGCAGGGTCAACAGAAACCAAACTACTATGTTAATAGAGCTGAACGATTAATCATTAAAAAATGGCAATCTCGATTCAACCAACCCCCCCCCCCCCCGATCCTAATCCAGCATTTGCACGATTCATGCTCATAGCTGTCAAAAAAAGCAGCATGTTTATCAACAACATTGTTCAGCAAAAAAGGAAACATTGTATATTTCTGTTCATTTACAGATCAAAGGGATGAACTTCGGTCTGCAAATGAGGTCAGTTTAACAACTTAAGGGAGAAGTCCAGCCTGAGCTCTTCTGGCTGGACTTCTCCTATGGGTCACAGGAGTGAAATTCGTCTTGCACTCCTGTGACTCGTTTTCAGCAGAGCGCGGTCTGAAGTCCGCTCTCTTCTGACGTCACAGCAATCAGTCCAGGCCCTGTGTCATCACGACAAAGTCTGGATCCAACAGGGTGCCTGGACTGATGCCTGTCTCAGCCTCTCAGCGAGCCGCTGAGAGCCTGAGATGGCCGCTCCCCACCCTTCCACAGCTCAGTACTCCAATGGGCATGGAGGAACAGAGAGGAGAGATACGGACTGACAGGCAGCAGCTCTCTGCTTGGGGAGCTGAGAGAACCGAGCCATCGGCGATGTTCGATCACCTGGTTCTCAGTGCAGAGGCGCCGGGGGACAGATGCTGCATCCACCTAGGTAAGTATAATGGGTAAATAAAAAAATAAAAACACACTTTTCTTTTAAAGACTAAGCCTTTTTCTGACACTTGTTGCTTACAAGTTAAAATCAGTATTTTTTGCTAGAAAATTACTTAGAACCCCCAAACATTATATAGATTTTTTTAGCAGAGGCCCTAGAGAATAAAATAGTGGTCATTGCAATATTTTATGTCACACTGTATTTGCGCAGCGGTCTTTCAAACTTTGAATCCATCTGTAACCAGCTTAAGCATGAATGATGATCTAATCAGAGTCACCGATTCACTCATTTTTGATTCATGTGAGAAAATCTATGTGGATTTCTAGGATTCAGTGGGTCACAAAATTCCAGAATCCATAAAAATCTTTTTATATTAACTGCACAAATTTCTACAAACTGGTCAGATCTGAGGGAACTCAAGTGCACAGATCTCACTAGCAAAGTCCATAAGAAGTAGGTTTGAATTTTCCAGCAACTATCAATTTTGGGTAGACTGAACATTTAAATAGACACTTGCAAATTAGTTTTTTGTATCCTTAAAGCTAAGGCAAACAGATGCTTCATTCCTCCTGAAATGTGAGGAAATAAAAGCAAATTGTTAAAAAGAACACCGTACCTACTGTGAAACATGGAGGAGAGCTGCTTAGGTTCTGGGGCTGCTTTGCCAGGGAGTACCTTCAATCTATGCGTTAGACACCTAGATTTAGCCATACAGTCCAGTGTCGGAAAGCTCCGTCTCCGTTGCAAGTCATGGGTCCTCCAACAAGACCCAAAACATACAGCTAAAAGCACCAAGAAAGGCCCAAAACAAAACACTGGACTATTATAAAGTGTTCTTCTATGAGCCTGATTGGAATCCTACCGAACATATATGGAAAAATCTGAAACATTCAATCTTGAGACGGTACCCTTCAAACCTGAGACAGCTGCAAAAGTTTGCTTAAGAAGAGTGGGCCAAACTACCGACTATCAGGTGAAGAAGTCTCATTGAGAGCTACAGAATGGACCCATCAATTTTATCCATGCCATTTTCATTTATTTTATTACTTCAAATATTCTGTTGAATTAAAATCAAAAGTAAAGTGTGACTTTGTTAAATATCGAACAAACAATGACAAACAACAATTACTTTGGTCAGTCTCAAGTTTTTTCAGAGAAAACTGTGGATTCTTCTTTTAAATGGAAGGGCAACAACACAATTGTCCACATTTGTAAGTAAAACTTTAGGGCCCGTTCAAAAGCAGTACTATGGTCTTACCATGATCATAACGCTAGTTAAGAACATTCATAAAGCACTGACGGACACCAATAGCTCCCCATCATGCCAAGCATTTAAAGTTGAACTCTAGGAAACCTGAAATTTCTCCCTTGAAGTTGGCCTGTGCCCATGCGCTGCAAAGATCAACTGCTCATTTAGGTCTAGGGCAGGAGTCTCAAACTGTTGGCCCTCCAGCTGTTGCGTAACAACAAGTCCCAGCATGCCTTTGCCTGTGGGAGTCATGCTTGTAACTGTCAGCCTTGCAATGCCTCATGGGACTTGTATTTTCGCAACAGCTGGAGGGCCACCAGTTTGAGACCCCTGGTCTAGAGGGCATGGAAAAGTAGATTTACTTCCTGATCCTCCGCCCTGCAAGCTCCTCTGGCCTGTTAAACTGATCTCTACAGGATCTTCTTCCCATGCTCCTGGCGGTCTAAGGTCCTCTGACGTCATTGAGATCGATAACCATAGCTCTGCACTGACCATAAAGGTGCTAAGGGGCAGTCTACCACCAGAGCGTGGGGGAGTTCCATCTGCCAGGAGAGTGGAGGATCCGGTAAGTAAATTGCTTTTATCGTCCCCCCTAGACTAAATGAGAAGGTAAACCTTACAACGTGGGTGCAGCCTTACTCCAAAGGGAAATTTCCCGGGCATCCAGATATCAGCTTTAAGAAATTAGGATAGTAAATTATTAATATGTCTCTGCATGTTTTAGATCAAATCTATTTTTCAGTGTGCCTTTTTCCTTTTGGTTCTATAAAGAATCTCTTTTAATCAATTCAGAAAAAGAGAGAACTGCTTACTATAAACTGACACATTTCTTTTATTTAGGAACCTCATGTGGTTGGGAGGCAAATATGATTAAAAAAAAAAAAAGTTAAAGTTTTCACAGCAGGGGCCTATGGTAATCTGTACTATGCAGTATCCATTTTGTTCTGTACACACAATGACTCTGACGCAGAGCCTCTCGATTTGTGGACTTGCTATAAAAGGTAAATTGTTGCGATCTGATCACTGGGGGAGTGAAGATGAAAAAAATTCTTCCACTTGCCTGCAGCAGACTGATGACATCATCTCAGCCTAGGCAATGTCACTGGAGCTCAAAGACAGCTTTATAATGAAGGAAAGTGGAGTTTAACTAAAATATGACACTTCTGCTGTATACTATGACATATTATATATATATATTATACTGTGACATATCAGGAATTTATTCATGCAAATTTGTAAAGTTAACGACAGGTCCACTTTAATTTTGGTTTATGCTAACTGGTAATATTCTCTAAATGCCTTCACTGCTAAAAATTAAAACGCAAACCAACTATTTTTTTTGGCAGACTCGTGAGCCAAGATTTTAAGGCCTCGGCAGGAACACTGTAGACTGTCTATCTGTTTTTTTTTGGGTGTAATCTGATATGGTGAAAAGGAAACAAAAAATAATAGACAGAGATCTTTGTAAAAATAGAAAAAAGCTCTCTTTGTAATTCGGCTTTTTTAATAACCCTCCTAATGGCCGAATTAAAGCGCCTCGAATAAAATCATTTCATCCCACATAAAACAAACATTGCCTCTTTTTTTTTTTTTTTCCCCCCTTTTAACTGGGTTTTATAACGTTCTATCAGTCCCAGATGCTGCTGGGGGCTCAGGCCTTCTCTCTTATGATTTAGGAGCCGTGGAGACAGAACGAGAGGGACAGCTGCTTTTTATTTGACAGCTAAATTAACTGGAGAATCAAAGAGGGACTTAAAAAGCGGCCTTTATTTACTCCATTACAGGCGGTGTGTCACAAGGAAAAAAGAGAGAATGGACAGACAGGGCCTATGAGTGGCTAGATTAAAAATACCCACAATGGCCACTATATGGTGAAACAGAAAAAAAAAAAAAAGTAATAAATTTTATGCATTACACACAAGAGCAAGTTCTAATGCTCACAACTAGGGCGATTATTATAAAGGGAAGAATTAAAGTGGAGCTCCAAACTCGATCCCCCCCCCCCCTCCATTTACAGCTTCCCCCCCGGCTCGTTTATATTTTTCCTGTATATATAGGTCCAGAATGCTGAACAGACTAGCACTGCAATATTGCTCTCTGCAATATTGTCTTATTAGCCCAAGCTACTGGAGAACTCAGAACAAAAGCTTTCTGTTTTCTCAGAATCCCTAATAAGTTCTGTTCTAGGCCCTGGAGCCCAGAGGCCTTAAAGAGCTTTGGGTGAGATAAAGCCTCTATTCCTAGCTCCATGATTTTCATGGTAGCCAGACCTCTGTATTAGTGCCAGCTGTACATGGGCCTTTATATATATGAGCTGATTGATGCTTAGGACTCTAGAGCAGTGATGGCGTACCTTGGCACCCCAGACGTTTCGGAACGACTTTTTCCATGATGCTCAAGCACTCCGCAGTGAAGTTGAGCATCATGGGAAATGTAGTTCCAAAACATCTGGGGTGCCAAGGTTCGCCATCACTGCCCTAGAGCGTGTTTACAGAACTGTATGTAGAATTAAAGCCCCTTAGGGGGCAGAACTTATGTAAATGGTGAACATGTACCAAAGTACTATTTACCGTGTCCTCACTGCAGCAGTGCTCTTCGTGTTCCTCCTCTAAAACTGGCCACCGCTCATCTTTCCTGGCCCTTGTGTGGTGTGCCACCATGCCAGCCTGGGCCTACAGGAAAAATGCTGCAGAGAATGGAGCCCATGTTAATACATAAGCGCCGTTCTCTGTAGTATTCAGTAATGCCCGCTCCCGACACTAAAAGGAAGGGCAGAGGACAGCATGTGACCAGCCAAAAGACTGCTGAAAATAGGTAAGTACAAGAGGAATTTTTATAAGAAACTTACATGGTATAGGACAAGAGACTAGAGTGGAGATCTACTTTAATCAATAAATCAGACGAGAAAGGCACTGTCCCATCATAAATGTGCTCATTACAGTGACAGTTCCCTGTCACCTATGGCTCAGTTTTCTCACATCTGTTTACACAGTAAACCACATGCAAGACATGAAGTCATTTTCTGAGTCTCGAGGTTGGGTTTCTGGTCTCGTTCCGACAGACTGACAACCACGACAGCGAGTGTCGATGACGAGCCCAAAGAAATGTTCTCACGCACCGGTTTTCAGTTTGATACTCACGTAGTCAGGAAGTGGAGAGTCATCCGAGCCAAGCTGTCCTCGAAGAGACTGTGTGGCTTGCTCCAGGACTTTGTTGTGCTTTTTAGATAGCAACGCAAACAAACTAAAGAGAAGGAAAAGACAAGAAAAAAAAAAGTAATTAATACTGAGAGATAAAACCCAGATAGGTCTCTATTCTTTCATGGGAGCCGGGTTTAATACAAGATCCCAGAAATACCACTGGCTACTGAAAAAGAAGATTCTTCAAATTTCCAGATTTATGGACCTGTTTGAAAATGTTTTTTCATAGCTAACCTTTTACAAAAAATGTTATCTGTGCAAATGATCACTGAACTTAAAGGCCAAATACAGTCTAAAAGTTATTCTCTACTGGTTCACATGTAAAACAGCTTGAAAGGAGGAATCCCAAAACTGCATGTCTCTAATATTTTTTCACATAAAAAGTATCTCTAGTTAAAATCTATATTCGTTTTGGCAGTGAATGTTTAGAACCCCAGTTAAATTTTTTTGTCCTGTTCATGTCTCCTTGGGAAGATTTCGATTAACTTCCTGTCCTGGTGACATCACTGTGGCAGAAAGTCAGAGGATTTCTCAAATCAAAATTTGTGCAAAGTCTAAGGGGTTGGAAAGTGCAGTTGCTCCAGAGTTTAGTAAATGAGCAGAAGCTCTGCTGACTTTCATCAACCAATCATGTACGCCTTAAAAGGCACTTTTTTTTTTTCAATGTCATTTTTTTTAATGACTTTTTTGTTTATTGCATTTTAGTGTAAATATGAGATCTGAGGTCTTTTTGACCCCAGATCTCATATTTAAGAGGTCCTGTCATGCTTTTTTCATTCCTTGTAATAGGAATAAAAGTGACACAATTTTTTTTTTAAACAGTGTAAAAATAAATACAATCATGGAAAATAAATAATAAAAATAATTAAAAAAAACAAAAAAAAAAAAAAACCCCGTCCCGACAAGCTCGCGCACAGAAGCAAACTCATACGTGAGTAGCGCCCGCATATGAAAACGGTGGTCAAACCACACATGTGAGGTATCATTGCAATCTTTAGAGCGAGAGCAATAATTCTAGCCCTAGACCTCCTCTGTAACTCAAAACATGCAACCTGTAGAATTTTTTTAAACGTCGCCTATGGAGATTTTTAAGGGTAAAAGTTTGTCGCCATTCCACGAGCGGGCACAATTTTGAAGTGTGACATGTTGGGTATCAATTTACTCTGCGTAACATTATGTTTCACAGTATAAAAAAAGAATTGGGCTAACTTTGCTGTTGTCTTATTTTTTTATTCAAAAAAGTGATTTTTTTCCAAAAAAAGTGCGTTTGCAAGACTGCTGCCAAATACGGTATGACATAAAGTATTGCAACGACCGCCATTTTAATCTCTAGGGTGTTAAAAAAAATATACATATATATATATAATGTTTGGGGTTCTAAATAATTTTCTAGCAAAAAAAAACAAAACTGTTTTTAACTTGTAAACACCAAATCTCAGAAAGGGGCCTGGGTCCTTAAGTGGTTAAGATATATTTGAGCACAGTGTATTTTTAATTTTTATTATATTTTAAGAAGATCACCCAGTATATAAGGATAAGGCACCATATAGTTTTTTTTTTTTTTCTTTTTACATGGTATACTGGGGAGATGATGAATGTGAATGAGTGAAGAAACACACATACAAAAAGTGTTGTTTGACCTATACTGAGAAGTCATAATCATCAGGTGAGAGCACAACCTTATAGGATACAGCATGGCAAAATAAAAAGAATATATATATATATATATATATATATATATATAATATAAAGGTCTTTGGCTTTTTGGTGGTTTACCATTATCATTTGTGCACTTTTGGATTTTTTTTATACTATTTTATAATTTTTTTATATTAGTTAATAATATATAAGAGTATATGGAGGAATAGCGCTGCACCATTACAGTGATTGGGATGCATGAGATATTCCCATGCAGACACAAACAGGCCTTGCACGGCTGTACGCGGCAGTACACCCATGTGAACAAGGCCTACCTTGAATCTACCTGACCAATGTGCACAGTGCAGCACATAGCACCTGCCAGAAAGGAATTGTGTTTGCAGGGAAATACTGAGAACCAAAAGTCTGTGACATCACAGCGTGACTTCGATTTTTTTTTTTTAAACAGCAATGAAAAAGGCAGATGGAGCCCAAGTCCTTTCTGAAGGCAACCAATACTGTTCCTTTCCTTGCCAACTTTCTTGAAAGCCTGTTGTAATGTTTAAATCTTTATAAAGAGATCCATTGCAGCACACTGCTCCACCTTCATCTATCCGAAATGAAAAGTATGTACTATTGCTCTACCATAAACAGGATTTCCCAATAAAACCAGAGAGTGGGGAAACTGGTGTGGAAAATTCCTGAAACTAAATACTCTTAGCTACGAAGACAAAATATTTATAAAGTTTGCATACACACAGGCCGAACAAGCTGGGCAGGAGATTTATTTTTAAACCGGCAGCCGTTTGCTTTATGGCCTTTGTGAATCCAGCGTGCCGGCGGTGCGAGGTCTCGCCGAGGAGCCTATCTGGACCAAAATCTAATCACAGCACACAATTTTAATATCCAAAACATTCCTTCAACTTCTTCATTTTTCCCACAGGGATAAAGCGTTGTGGTGTAGATACACTATATTGTCAAATGAATTTTGGCCTTTACACGCACATGAACTTTAATGGCATCCCAGTCTTGGTCCGTAGGGTTCAATATTGAGTTGGCCCACCCTTTACAGCTATAACAGCTTCAACTCTTCTGGGAAGGCTGTCCACAAGGTTTAGGAGTGTGTCTATGGGAATGTTTGACCGTTTTTCAAGAAGGGCATTTGTAAGGTCAAGCACTGATGTTGGACAAGAAGCCCTGGCTCCCATTCTCATCTCTAATTCATCCCAAAGGTGTTATATCGGGTTGGGGTCAGGACTCTGTGCAGGCCAGTCAAGTTCCTCCACTCCACACTCGCTCATTAATGTCTTTATGGACCTTGCTTTGTGCACTGGTGCGCAGTCATGTTGGAACAGGAAGGGGCCATCCCCACAAACTGTTCCCACAAAGTTGGGAGCATGAAATTGTCCAAAATGTCTTGGTATGCTGACGCCATAAGAGTTCCCCTCACTGGAACTAAGGGGTCAAGCCCAACCCCTGAAAAACAACCCCACACCATAATCCCCCCCCCCCCCCTCCACCAAATGATTTGGACCAGTGCATACATATCAATAGATGCTGTCATAACAGCATAGAAGTAAAGTAGTATATGATAGAAGTATGTATATGCATGAACCAAACTGGTTCAATAATGGTATGAGCTAAGAATCTAGGGGACAATAGAGAGAAAATAAAGAAATAAAATAAAGAAAATATGACAAAAACAGTGTGATAGAGTGTGTGTCCTGTATAGCATGTATCCAAGTCCATTGTATATGTCAGCTAAGATAAAGAATATATATATGTCAGTTGGTACTATACCAACAGAGTAACCATGAAGTATACAATGCAATGAAAAAAATAAATATATATACACATATGAACCAATGTTGTTCAAAGCTAGATGGACTGGAAACTTGGAGACAGGGAAAAAAAATGATGAATTTTTTTTAGCTCTATTGTCCCCAAGATTTTTAGCTAATACCATTATTGAACCAGTTTAGTTCATGCATATACATACTTCTATCATATACTACTTTACTTCTATGCTGTTATGACAACATCTATTGATACATATGCATTTATGTTTCAGTTGGCATTATTAATGGATACTGGGGAGATCTTTGGTGACACAATCCCCCATCCCGGCCATGTCTGGCCCCCCGTTTGTGCTCTGTTGGGTTGGTTTTTCCTCTGCCTCCTCATCTCCCGAGCCGGACGCTCATTACTGCCGCCTCTGGTTATCAAGCAATTAGTAGTCTGATCCAGCCTTTGGTGAGTTTTGGAGCCATGCGTTTTGGAACATCTTGACTAATTGTCACGATACCATGTCTGTGCTAATACTTATTTGGTTCATTATACCCCCTACAGGTGTCCTACACAAGCATCTACCCCTGATAAAGCAAGCATGGTTTTGCGAAACGCGTACCCCCTACAGATGTCCTACACAAGCATCTACCCCTGATGAAGCGAGCATGGTCTTGCGAAACGTGTACCCCCTACAGATGTCCTACACAAGCATCTACCCCTGATGAAGCGAGCATGGTCTTGCGAAACGCACACCCCCTACAGATGTCCTACACAAGCATCTACCCCTGATGAAGCGAGCATGGTCTTGCGAAACACGTTGGGGTACTTTGCAATTTACATTCTATATCATGATACGTGACTTTTTTTTTTACTGTATGTATCATTTCAGTGGCTTGGCTATGATTCATGTTTATGTTTGCATGACAATGTTAATAAATTTTGAGACTGCATTTACTCTGTCAATTGTTGGCTAACCGCATTCACAGTCCCGTGATTTCCTGTTTTGTGTTGCATATATTGGGATGGAGTTTGTTTGCGGGTGACACCAGACCTTTTCCCTTTTGTCTACACTTTTTGTAGCTGCGGACTTGAATTTTTTTTTTTTTTTTTGGCGGAACTCCGCTTATATTACTTTATTGGTTTATATATTTGAAAGTAATACTAAACACACACTGTTTAAATTTAATTCGTCCCTTCTATTTCTGTATATGGATGATGGCACTAATAATTTTTATAAAAAAAAAATCTAAGTACTTTTTCCTAATTGATATACAGCTGTCACATGACCCAGATCTTTCCCAGCCTGTCTGCAGGGAAACATAAGCAGGAAGAACTTCTAGTCCTCTGATGCTGGTCACATTTTTAAAATAGAAAAGCAGCCTTTGCAATACAAATATGAATAAAGAGTTTTAAGTTATCATACAAATATATATTTGAAATAAAATCTTTACTATTTTTTAGCAATAAAATGGTATGGGCGGATTTCTGCCAGTCACAGGCTGTGTCACGCCCCTCCAGCCTGCGTCTTAGAATAAGAGGGAGGAGAAGTCTCCATCAATCTACACGTCAAATACCGCCCCCATTGTGTTTAGCTGGTTAGTGGGCATAGAGGAGGAAGAAGGGAGTGGGCTGTCATTTACCACTGCGTATACACTCACATGTGTGATTCTATAGTCACATGTGCTGCTCAGATGTGATAGGGAGGAAATACTCAGCAGAGAAACTCACTGAAAACTGAGCATGTGCAGAGCTGTCAACACTGCTCTGCAAAAACTCTAGCTGCATTGGGGACATAAACAGAAGTGGGAGATAGAGAGCAGCAGGATCAACCAGGTTTTGCAGAATATAGAAAATGAATCTCATAGTGACCAAGTATGAACAGCATGTAATACACAATTTATTGATCGTTTTTTATGATGTGGGTTTAGTGACACTGATACTGCTTAGACGTTTTGTATACAATCCCATCTAAACTTAGTAGATTGTACAATCTAATTGTAATTGCCAACTTAGATTCTGCCAATCAATTTCTGCCTTTATCAACAAATAGAGGGATAGGAAAATCCGTCACATTAGGACGATTTAGGGATTGTGGACTGCCCACCTATGACAAAATGGAGCTTAATGTTTTCTGTATGTGCAAGAAATATCAGAGTTTGTGTGTAGAATACAAAACATGTGGATGTGAGCGCTATATTCTATATGGTCAGACAGCAGTGATAGGTCTACTTGTAAACAGTAGATGGGGTGATTGGGTGCTGTATAACTTATAACATAAATGACAATCTGAAATGGTAAATATAAACGGTGTTTTAAACATCAGCAACTGTAGGATGTTGCAGTCCAATATAAAACTGAATTAAAGTCCAATAAAAGCAATTGTAGAAGGCAGCCCTGTTGTTAAAGAAGAAGCAATCCTCTGTGAACTGTAGGAGTAGAAGAACAACAATGGCGCCACTCTAAGTGCAGTAATTAAAACAAATTTAATGAGTCATAAAAACAGGTACTCACAAAAGTACAAGTATTAAGGCATGTGAGTGCTGGGCAGGAAATGCCAGGTGTCCCAGGGGTTTGTTCCGGTCACGTCCTCAGATGTAGTTCCGCTCGGAGACGGGATGTGCTGCTGTATGGGCGGCAGATCCGGCTGCTGGAACGCACTGTAGTGACGTGTTGATCTGTGGGAACGAAGGCACTTCCGGGTCTATGCAGGGGTGACGAATAGGCGACGCGTTTGCGGAGCTGCGCTCTGAGGAAGGAGCGCAGCTCCGCAAACGCGTCGCCTATTCGTCACCCCTGCATAGACCCGGAAGTGCCTTCGTTCCCACAGATCAACACGTCACTACAGTGCGTTCCAGCAGCCGGATCTGCCGCCCATACAGCAGCACATCCCGTCTCCGAGCGGAACTACATCTGAGGACGTGACCGGAACAAACCCCTGGGACACCTGGCATTTCCTGCCCAGCACTCACATGCCTTAATACTTGTACTTTTGTGAGTACCTGTTTTTATGACTCATTAAATTTGTTTTAATTACTGCACTTAGAGTGGCGCCATTGTTGTTCTTCTACTCCTGTGTGTAGAATATATGGTGACACCTCCCGAAGGACTAGTTGTTCTGTGTTTCTCTATGGAGATTCCACACACATGGGATGAACTATATGTGAATCAGGTACAGTCTGCACAGTGTAAGGAGATCTGATACTAGTCCTGGGCTTACCTGTCTGATCTCATCTGACCTTTCTCACCTTGGATCTCTGTGCTGCCCACAGCTACCAATTAGATTTAAAATTTCCGACCCTGTCAATTTAAATCAGAGATCTGACTCACATTGAAGGCATGGGTGACAAAGGTAAAAGATTACCTAGACCCAAGAACATTTATTTAATACACTGCAGCTTACAAGACCTTATAAGTCCTGGAGATGAAGAGCAGGGTATCTTTGTAGTACAAATCAGAGGAGCAGCCTGGGTGACAACCATGGCCACTCCAAAGATAAAACAGACAAGTGTGTGTAACCATTCAAAGTGAAAATAAAAAGAAAACTATTGAACCCAACATTTCTCAGGGCTGGTAAGCTGCAATTTGTTTGTCTTTGGGCTCAGATATATTTTATTACCAAAAGTAATGGGACGCCTGCCTTTACACGCACATGAACTTTAATGGCATCCCAGTCTTAGTCCGTAGGGTTGAATATCGAGTTGGCCCAGCCTTTGCAGCTATTTGTTGTCGGAAAATATAGGCAGTCAACCCCATCATTAAAAGAAAGAGGAAGGCATATAGTGTAACTCCGTATGGAAATTTTAATACATAAAAAGCTAAGGAAATACACTCACGTGTTTAGCAGTAAAATCAAGCGCTTGTATAAAAGAAGACAGTGGTCTCAGCATATCCCCTGACGCGTTTCGACTTAGAAGTCATCATCTGGTCATCATCTGCCCCCAGATGATGACTTCTAAGTCGAAACGCGTCAGATGGATATGCTGAGACCACTGTCTTCTTTTATACAAGCGCTTGATTTTACTGCTAAACACGTGAGTGTATTTCCTTTGCTTTTTATGTATTAAAATTTCCATACGGAGTTACACTATATGCCTTCCTCTTTCTTTTAATGATGGGGCTGACTGCCTATATCTACTGAGTCCATCCATACCTTACACTTGTTCGGAGGTCCATCTGGAGGTCATATCTGGATAGAGCATCTGATCCCCTTGGTATATTATACCACAAAGCTTAATTGACTCACTAGGTGTACACCTATTTGAGTTCAATCCCTCTGGTAAGCAGCTTCTGGTGTCTTTGGTGGTGGACCTACTATTAACTGTTATTACATCATACATATTTGAAGGTAAAGGCTGTCACTATATTATATCCACATGTGGTTGAGGATTATCATCACACATGACTGAAGCTTGTCACTGACTTTTTTCTTTTTTGGACATCACACGTCCAAGTTCCTCTGTTTATAGACCTCACATGTTATAATAGAGGACTGCTTGGAGTATTTTTGAGCACATCATTTATTATTCACGTTTTCTGTACTCATATTATTTGTTATGGTTTATATGATCACATAAGCGCTGCACATTTCACCCAATTTGTCATTTTTGCAACTTTATCCACTGCTGTGCTGGCTGCTTTAGTTTTTTTTTGTTTTTTTTGAGACAGTGCGGTATATATTTGTTTATAATTTACAGCATATGTTATTATACCTGTAAAGCCTTATCACGATGCCTTTGGCGTTGGTTTCTAATATATTGTCTGTTTCTGTAATCTTCTCTGGTTAACTCGATAAAAATATTGAAAGTAAAAAATTGCAACAGCCATTATTTTATTCTCCAGGGCCCCAATTTCAAAAAATATATATACTGTTTGGGGTTCGAAATAAAATTTCTAGCAACAAAATGCAGATTTTAACATGTGCAAAGAAAATTACAAAAATGTGCCCTGGTAGGCAAGCAGTTAATATCTACAGTCAAATGAAAGAACTATGCAAAAATGATCTTTCACATTTCGCTTTCTCTTCCTGTGCCCTAAGAACTGTCAACAAGAATTATTATTTTTTTAGTTATCTGCAGATACCCACCACAGGCTCTGCGTATATATAAAAGTTACAATAAGTAGGGCATCCCAGTATCGCAAGATTCACAACTCTTTTGAGGCCAACTCATAACTGGCAGCAAGTAATGATAGTGATGATGAGACTTTACTAAGGGTAAGAATAGATCGGTGTTATAAAAGTAAGGTGAATGAACATACACCCCCTCTTCCTTTGTACAGACACAGCTCAGCCATTACCTCTGCAATCAGTTTTAATCTGGCTGAGCATCAGCTGTGCTTCAGTGTCTGAATCAGTAGACTATAAAGTAGGTCAGACAGGCAGCTCAGGTCTGCAACTGTGCACTGGCAAGAGCCAGACAATATTTATATATCAGAAACCTTTTTTTTTGCTGCATACGCATTCCAGTGACATTACAGAATGAGAGAGGCTGATTTGTATGAAAAGGATCACTGAGACAAATTGAATTGCAATAGTTTTGCTTTTGTAGAGTGTTCCTAAACTCAAACCAGCCAATGCCCCCCCCCCCCCCCCCATCCTCACCTAAGGTCCCAACATTGTACATAAAGGTAGCAAGCACTAGTGTTTACACTGACACTTTTTACAAGTTTGTCCCTTTGAAAGTACCGATAAATATGGTTTCTGCATCTTCAGAATTAGAGGGGCCAAGTTCAGAACCATCCCGTATGTAACAGGTTTGTTCCCTGGAATCCCCCCTGTGAAGGTGCCCCAACCACATCCAGATGGAAGACGCTAGCCAGCTTGCTCCCTCTTTATCTCAGCAATACCAGAAGAATTAAAATGTTCTATTAATTGGTAACTAGAGGAGAAATATATGTAAAGAAAGGGAACATAAAAAATGCCATATGGTCCAAGTGTGAATAAATCAAGTCATGAAAATTGCTGTTCACAGACGCTCTCCATCAAATCTGACAGATCTTGAGCTATTTTGCAAAGAAGAATGGACAAACATTTCACTCTCTAGATGTGTTTTGGTTTTAACATGACAAAATGTGGAAAATTTCAAGGGGTGTGAATACTTTTTCACGGCACTGTATATTGTGCCTATTGACAGGGAAACGTTCCTCTAATGCTGTTGCTCCTTTGCAACGCCACAGAGAAGAATTGGAGTAATTTTGAAAAAAGCACTATTGCACTTTGTTTTCAAGATTTATTCACACTATATGGAATTTTGCATTTATATTTACTTACAGTTATAAAGATATGAACTTTATGTTTTGAAAGGACAGAGCTGTGAATTGAAGGGTCAGTGCCCATGAATGCAGCCTCACCAGTGCCATGAATGCAGCCTCACCAGTGCCATGAATGCAGCCTCACCAGTGACATGAATGCAGCCTCACCAGTGCCATGAATGCAGCCTCTTAATACAACCTCATCACTGACATGAATGCAGCCTCACCAGTGCCATGAATGCAGCCTCTTAATACAACCTCATCACTGACATGAATGCAGCCTCACCAGTGCCATGAATGCAGCCTCTTAATACAACCTCATCACTGACATGAATGCAGCCTCACAAGTGCCATGAATGCAGCCTTACCATGCCATCAGTGCAGCCTGATCCATGCCCAACTGCAGCCTCGGAGGGGACAGGGAGAGGGGCGGGACGAGCGGCAACAGATTACATACAGAAGAATCTCCTGTTTACTCGCCGGCCTCTTTAATACAAAGTCCTGCCTCCTATGATCCACAGAAAGTCAACCAATGCCAGCCCAGGAGACTGGACTTCCTATTACAAACGCTGCCGACTGAGTAAACAGGAGATTCTCCTGTATGTAATCTGCCGGCACTCAACTTGCCCCCTCCCTGTCCCCCCGAGGCTGCCAGAACTGAACGATAAATACAGTATATATATCTTTTGTGGCCCCCCCAAAGACTCCCCAAGCACCAATTCGTTGGGTGGTCACAAAAGATACAGTATATATATCCAAAATTACCAGTGTGCCATATTAAACCGGAACATGGGCCGCAATTTGCCCGCGGGCCGAACTTTGGAAATGCCTGTCTTACATAGTGCTAATGAGGGTGGGTGCTTTCCAGATCCAGCATCACAGAAGAACTGCCGAGGTGTCTCGGCCAAGCCTCCTTCAATCAGAACACGAAGGAGGCTTCACGAAGGAGGCTTGGCCGTACCTTCGAAACGCGCTCTGATTGGCCAGACACAGTGGTAGGCGGCTCCCCACTCTGACAGCTCTGGAACACTCCTACAGAGTTACACAGCCGGCGTCCTCCCCAGGTCCCTCGAGGCTTCAGATTCCCGCTGACACAAAGTGGTCGTGGTCTCTTCTACAGGGATACCCCGGCGGCTCTTCTCTGATACTGGATATGGAAAGCACCCACCTTCACTAGCACTATGTAAGTGCACCTTATACTGTCAACTATTTTTTGCCTTCCTTTTCCCCAGCCCACGCCTAATGCAGCCTCGCTCCCTTTGCAGCATTTGTTTTAGAGACTCAGAGTTGACAGGGGGCACACTCCCTAGAACTCTGTGTTCAACTTGTGTATTTCAGGGCTTTGATCGATCAACTTTTTTTACCAAAACTTTTGTTTTTAATTTTTTTATTACATTTTTACCTCTACAATATATTTTTATTGTTGCTATTGAGATACCAACATACTTATGCATGTCCTCCCACTATTTTTTATTTTCAGGCGTTTCAGTGCTGAGCGTTACACCAGTGCTTTACGCGTGTGTGTGTTTTACTAATGTTAAGAGCCCTTTCACACTGAGCCGCCTGCCGCGTTAGAGGTAAAGCGCCGTTAGTTTTAGTGGCGCTTCACCGTAGTTTTAGGGGCGCTTTTCACCCCCACTAGCATCCAAAGAACAGGTTAATAGCGCCTGTGTATCGCCGCTGCCGAAGCGCTTTGCAGGCGCTTCGGCAGCGGTGCCCATTCATTTCAATGGGCAGTGGCATTGGAGGAGCTGTGTATACACCGTTCCTCCACCGCCCCAAAGACGCTGCTTGCAGGACTTTAACGTCCTGTCAGCGCAGCGCCCCAATGTGAAAGCACTGAGCATTGAGAGATGTTTTTCAGGCGCTTCCCACTTGCTTTTCAGGCCCCTTGGAAGCGCTGCCCATTCATTCCAATGAGCAGGGCGTTTTGGGAGCGCTAAATACAGCGCTCCCAACCTGCCCCAAAGATGCTGCTTGCAGGCCTTTTTGGAATGTCTGGCAAGCGCACCGCCCGAGTGTCAAAAGTCACACTTGAATAAATGGGAGGCGGTTTTCAGGCGCTTAGCAGAGGCTATTTCCAGCCTTAAAGCGCCTAAAAACCGCTTTAAGCTCGGTTCACACTGGGGCGACTTGGGATCCGACTTGTCGCCCCTCAAGTCGCCCCAAGTCGCCCCAGAAAGAGATTCACATGATAGTGAATGGGAGCGTCTTAATAGACACTACTGAAGTCGCTCCGACTTCAGAGCGTACTCCCTGTACTACTTGGATCCGACTTGGTAGGCGACCTGTACCATAGAAATCAATGGAAGTCGCCTCCAAGTCGGATCTCTCTCTAAAGTCAAGCGACTTTGCAGGGAAAACCCCTCCCTCCCAGAGAGCTGATTGTCCTGTGATTGGCCACAGCCGAAGTCGCCTGTCCTGGAGGCGACTTGTAGTCGCGTTGTAATTTGCTAAAGTCGCGCTGAAGTCGCGTTGAAGTCGCCGTGCAAAGTCGCGTTGAAGTCGTGTTGCCCCTGTGTGAATCGAGCCTGAGTGTGAAAGGTGTCTAAAGATTACAGCATGTTTCTGTACCTGTGACTTATCTTGCAAGCTAAAAAGCAAACACGGTCCCTCGCTATAACCAAAGGGCTGGTGTATTGAGACTATGGCACGCTCAAAGAAAGTAGCAGAGCTTATTAATTTGCAAGGGGAAACCGTGCTATGAAAATTAATTAGGAGTTTATCCTCACCTGTGTCCATAGCTACAGAAAATGACAGCAATTACAAAGCTGTGAGTACAAGGAATGGAAATGAGGCTTCTGAGCTCAGAATCAGGAGATGCCAACCAAGGTGATCATGGAATCTTATATACAGTCTGTGCTCCTGGGATGGATCCTAAGAGATTTACGAGGGCATGGGGCAGAGGCTGCAATACACCAACGGGATTCTATGTGCCATCTCTGCCTTGGACATCCTTGTAACCCCCAACCGTCAGAAGCTGACAAAAGGACACCTGCATGGATGCTGCCCCCACAACCCCTACAGAAATAATCAGTCTAATAAATAAACCGTAAATATGATATTTGGTCAGCTCACAAACGAGCTCCATATTTTAATCGGTCAATGAGCAGTTCGTCATTCCTACATGTTTATAGCTCTTGCATAACGGAAAGAAGAAATCTATCAAAACACTTTTCCTAGAATGTAACATTAGCAATCACGTGAGCGGGCTGGTTCAGTGTTTGTGTTAAGCGTGAGGTCTGCAGAAACATCTCTATATCTCTGTTATGACATCGATATCATAGCACCATCACTCTCACTAATGGCTAAATATGTGGGGAGATGGGAACACATTGAAAGAGCAGTATAGGCACAACAAAGCTATTCCAATAATCAATACTGGTCAATAAAAGGACCCCATTTTTATACACTTGTATGGGATCATGCCCCTGAAAAGCTTGCAAACATTTTCATGACAGTTATCTTTAAGTATTCCTTTTTAGTTACTTCTGCCCCCTAAGAGTACTACTCTTTGATGTATTTCATAGCTTAAAGTGGTTTTGAACCCCTAAAATTAAAAATAAAGCATATCCTTCTATAGTGTGTACTTGTCTCAAGCCAAAAGCTCCTAGTGTGATTTCTGTCTGCTCCCTCATTCCTCTGCTATCTGCATGATTCACTTCTGACAGCCTATGTCGACACCAAGCAATCCCATGAGATGGCCTAACCTTAAAGCGGGGTTCCACTCAAATTTTTAACTTAATCTTACCCCCTTCAGTTAATTGCATAGATGTTCAAATGCCGCATGAAATTTTTTTTATCGCTGTAATTACCTTTATATTGTACTTTATTGTGGCACTTCCTGTCTCTCCTCCCATGGGAGTAGGCGTGTTTATTGCCTTTCCCCGGCGCCGCACTGTCTCCTGGGAGCTTAGTGTCAGGCTTCCCAAGATTCAGTGAACAAGCTGTGAATGAACAGCATTCACCGCATCCCTGAAATCAATGCGGTAAACAAGTATTGTTTTCTGAGTCCACAGTGAAGTGCATTTCTGCCCTTACATTGAGCACTTCCTGTACTTTTAACCAAGTCTCCTTCTCAATCTAATGTTTCTATGGCAACCCTGTTTGCCTGCTAATAGCTGACTTGTTTTATTTCATAGTATTTACTTGTGCCGATAATCTAGTGTTTGCCTGTGTCAGTCTTATCAGCTTCAGTAATGCTGTCCGATGCCCTGGTTTACATTTCATGTGATGTCACATGGTCACCTGGGGTGTAGGAGGAAGCTCTGAGTGATTATGAAGTCTCCTGGGATTGCAGTGGTGTGCTGTAGGAAGTCCTGATAACAGATAGATAAGTACACAGAGTGTGCCGTAAATCAGGGGAGATCTGGGCATGCTCAGTGACGTCATTCTAAAGAACATAAAGGATAACAATAATAAGCAGGTAAGGAGATATCTACGAGCAGTGTTCATTAGAGTTTTTTTATGCTGATTTACATGGGCCAAAGTTGTGGGGGAGAGTTTACAACCACTTTAACTCCAGCACACAGCAGGTGATTCACTGCCTCAGATGTGCATGTTTCCCTATGAGACTGCATAAAAAAGGATGTATCCATTCCCTTTACTCAGGTCTAAGATTACACTCTGCTCCCTGCTGTATACTATGTAGTGTGTGTGTGACATCAGATCATCCCCGTCTCGAAAAATGCTGTACAATTTCTGGACTTTGAATGGCCGCAGGGAAAAGAGGACTGCAGAAAAACAGGTACAACTTACACAGCAAGATTTGTTTCATCTCTACGTATCACCTAACACTAATCACTTCAGTTGGTATATGTAAGGGTTTACAACCACTTTAAAAGGTACCACCAACCCCTAAATACATTTTACCCCATTCCTGTCTTGGAGGCAGCCACTGTTAAAGGATAAATTCACCTTGGGGAACAGCTTCATATCTGTTTTTAGGGTGGAACATGTAACATGTTCCCAATGCTGCAGCTGCTGTCCACCCTCCCTGTGACAGCAGTATAGGCAGAAGTTGCCCGTAATAGCTGTAAATTTTTGACATCAGAGTGGCCATGCAAGTCTCCGCCCACACAGCTGTGTGTGTGAGAATGGACTACAAAACCCCAACATCCTTTGCAGCTGTCGGCTTTTGGTTCTCAATTAACTACCACGTCGCTGTGGAGCACCATGGTAGTTTATTTATATTATCTTAATAATTAAAATGACTGCGCTGTCCCTAATAACAAGTGACACAAATTTGTGATTGTTAACAAATATGTGAATATGAACAGCTGCGACTTCTATGCAAGATACAAACATCAACCAAAAATTTCCGATATTAAGTCGCGCTGAGTCCGTGCTTAGAAATAAGATAATTCAACCTTATTGTAATGAAAAATTATTAAAATTAATCATTCAAATTGCTAGTGCCCCAGGACGACGTCAGGTGTGACAAAACACGTAGGGAGGAGCGACGTGCTGACGTCGCCGCGATACACGCAGGTCCCAGATACAAGGGTTGCTATCGAGAGCCGGCCGGCTCTGTGTTTTACACTGCATGTGATGCTTGTTGTAAATGTAAGTGCAATACTTTTTAACTTTTAACAAATTAAATCTCATAGGGTTTTACGCTATGGAAGCCTCTTATTATTCTCTTTTGGGAAACATCTAATACATACTTGTGGAAGTTGCAGCTCCTACGAGGACGCTCAAATTTGGCTGTATGCTATAAAGGCCCGGGCTGGGTATCAAGCCACAGGCGTGTGTGATCTCCCATAACTAAGAGATTAACAGCAGTCGGTAAGCAGCAGTGTGTGTGGAGGTGGAAGGCAGATCTTTTATTTTATCACAATTCTCGGGTGTTTTGTGTGCTAATTTCACAGCGGAGATCAACTAGCAATTTGAATGGACTATTCACAAATCTGGTGCACTTTAAAGGGGTTGTAAAGGTAAAAGTTTTTCACCTTAATGCATTGTATGCATTAAGGTGAAAAAACATCCGACAATACCGCCCCCCCAGCCCCCCCGTTTTACTTACCTGACCCCTTGAAAGTCCCGCGCTTTCTCCCGACATCCACTTCGCCGCTCAGCCTGGCTGTTGATTGGCTAGAGTGGATGGATTGAAAGCAGCGCAGCCATTGGCTCGCGCTGCTGTCAATCACATCCAATGACGCGGCGCGCTGGGGGCGGGGCCGAGTGATACAGTGAGCGGCTATGGCCGCCGGCTGTATCACAGGAGCGCGCCCGCAAGCACTCGTCGCCATGCGAGGGAGCTCGCATGAAGTTGTTGAGTCCTTGCGGGGGTGGTGGGGGGGCGAGACAGTCACCGAGGGACCCCAGAAGACCAGGTTCAGGGCCACTCTGTGCAAAACGAGCTGCACAGTGGAGGTAAGTATAACATGCTTGTTATTTAAAAAAAAAATAGCTTTAGTGATCCTTTAATATATTTTCACTACAATAAGGTTGAATTATCTTATTTCTAAGCATGGACTCAATTTATAGTGCAACTTGATATCGGAAATGATTTATATTTCCTGTCTGTGCATCTGCTTGCCCGTACGGGATGTACAGGTACACAGATACACTGACAGATCTGCAGGAGACCTGCATGGCACCAGCGATCTGCTGATCGCTGGTGCAATGCTTTACAGTCTCCCAAAAAAAAAAAAAAAATTATATGTATATATACACATGTATATATACATATACATTTATATATATAATATAAATGCACACTTTTTTTGCCTGCAAAAAAATGTGCATTTATAATTTTTTTCTAAAAAGTGAACTTATTCTTTAACCTCCTTCCAAAACGGTATGCAGTAGAGCTGCATGATTAATCATTAAGAATTGAGATCGCGATTCTTTCCCTCTCGTGATCTTAACAAAGCATTTTCCTGATTCAGTGCAGAGTTCTCTGCTCAAACCGACAGCTGTCAAAAAAACAAAAATGGCAGTCTGCCAAGTTTCACAGCATTCCTCAGCTGCTGAGCCAACTATAAACATTGTAACATTTTGTTCTTTAGATCAGAGGAATGAACTTCGGTCTGTTAATGAGGGAAGTTTAACCACTTAAAGACTAAACCTTTTTCTGAGACTTGTTGGTATCAAGTAAAAATCATAATTTTTTGCTAGATAATTACTCAGAACACCCAAACATTATATATATTTAGCAAAGACCCTAGAGAATAAAATGGTGGTTGCTGCAATATTTTAGGTCACACTGTATTTGCGCACCCGCCTTTCAAATGCAATTTTTTGGGGAAAAAAAATACACTTTAATTAATTAAAAATAACCTAAACGGTAAAGTTAGCCCAATTTTTTTGTATAACGTGAAAGATGATGTTACGCCGCGAGAATCGTGATTCTTTTTTTTTTTTTTTATAAATTTTATAAAAATTTTATAAATTTTTTTATTTATATTTTGCACAAAAAAAAAAACAAAAAACAAAAAGGTGAGACATAACCACACCACACAGGGTGGGAAAATGAGAAAAGACAGTAAAAAAAACACACCCTCCAACACCCCCCCTTCCCCCTTTTCCAGGTTTACCACCCCGTGGATAAATCAAGTTCACCGGATGCAGGGCCCCTACAACATGAGGGGCAGGGTATCTTCAACATCATGTTAAATACACACAATATTATAACGAGTGCATAGTTTACACTGCAACAATTATAATAATAGTGCCTTCAATCAGTTTCAGAGAGAGCTATCAAGGCAGCAGTCAGTCTCCAAAAAACCCCAATGGTGTCACAGAATTACAGAGTCATATCCCCCCATATGCAGCAGTCCTCAGACAACCTTCTCTCCAGTAGCTTCAACCAGGTATTGATTAAGCTAAAGAAATTTCACTGTCCAACCAAATCTTGCAAACTTTGTCAAATTTCTTTGGACATCCTCTGCTCAGGTACGTTGCTATATAGAACGGAATCACTTTATTCACAAGCTCTTTCTAGTACAAGAGTGAGGGTGTCATAGGTTTCTTCCAATAGAGGATCAGCGCCTTGTGCATGTAAAACAACAGCAAGCTAAGCAAAGTACATTTGGCCCTAGTAGGTGCCAAGCCCTCCACCAAGCCAAGCAGGCACATTGTCACCATTAAGGGCACAGATGTATAATCTCTGTTACGCAGCGCCCAACAGCAGACCAGGAAAGGAAGGGGCCAGAAAATGACATTTACCAGACTCTTCCCCTACTCTCCACCTTGAAACATCCATCTGTGTGTCTGCAGCAGCTGCCGGTGGGTGAGGAGGGAAGGGAAGTGGCAGCGCTGTGAGGGAAAGGGGCACACAGGGGGGCCCGGACAGCAGATGGAAGCAGTGCATGTACTAGAACCAATTCTGCGGAGGAAGCAAGGAGGAGGAGAAGCTGGCAGCGGTGCAGGGGGAGGGAGAAGAGGATCAGTGTCTGTAATAAGACACGACAGCCAGCCAGCCTGCCTACTCAGCAAGTGCCCGGGGCCCCCCTTTTGAACTGATGGGGCCTGGGCCTAGTATAAGAGGGCTGGCTGCACTGCCTTATCAGTGGCCCGGCCGGTCAGCGCCACTCTCCCCCTGTCCAATATGACTGGTCTTGTATTCGCCCCCTGTAGTTTACTGCAAGCAGCCTGTAGTGGGAGGACCTCCCCTTACAGCTCTGCTTTCAATACAGGTTATTTGCAACACAGTGATGTCAGTGCTGGGACAAGGTCATCTAGAGCCCAGGGCGAACATGCCCCCCCCCCCCCACCCACGATGTATGGCCATTATGTGTCAGCAAAGATCCCCCCTCCCTATAAAAATCAAGCACTAATCTGTATATACTAACCCCCTAAGCATAAATTCATCCTCATTCCAGCACAAATCTGCCCCCCTACTTAAATTCCCTCCTTCCCAGCACAAAAATCCTATTTCCACCTATGCCCCCAGCACAAATAACCCACCGACAAATGTCCTCTCTGAGCACCATCACCCTCCCCCCCCCACTCAAATCTCCCCTCAGCACAAATTCCCCTCCCCAAATCCCCAACCTAGCACAAATCGCCCCTCCCCCCTAAAAGTCCCCCTCCTAGCACATATACCCCCCAATCATTCATAATAGCACAAACCCCCCCCCTAAATAAATCCCCCTCCTAGCACAAATCCCTTCCCCCTGTACCATATCACCTTTTCTAGCACAAACCCCCAAATCCCCACTCCTAGCACAAATCCCCCCCCCCCCAACACAGATCCCCTAAATCGCCACTCCTAGCACAAACCCCCCCCAACACAAATCCCCCAAATCACCACTCCTAGCACAAATCCCCCTCCCCCAACACCGATCCCCCCCCCCCCCAACACAGATCCCCCAAATCCCCACTCCTAGCGCAAATCACCAGTCCTAGCACAAATCCCCCAAATCACCACTCCTAGCACAACCCCCCCCCCAACACAGATCCCCCAAATCACCACTCCTAGCACGAATCCCCCCCAACACCGCTCCCCCAAATCCCCACTCCTAGCACAAATCCCCCCTCAACATAGATCCCCCAAATCCCCACTCCTAGCACAAATCCCCCCCCCCCCCCCAACACAGATCCCCCAAATCACCACTCCTATCACACCTCCTCAAATCTGCTTTCCTAGGACTATTCTTACCCCTCCTCCTAACAAATCCCCTCCCCCCAATCTCCTTGTGGTGCCCCTCACATCACATGACACCACAGTGCCTAGGGCAGTCCCCCCCCCCCTCCTGCCCACCTCTTATCACCGCTACTTATACAAAGGTAAAAAAATAAAGTCTTGGTTTGCAAAGGAATTTGGTGCACACAAAGTAGATTTATAGGATTTACAGCTATTAGGGGATATATTTATATGAAAGTTTTTATACTCAAAGTTAAGCCTCTAAGCAAACCCACTGCCTCTGCAACTTTCCTTGCATGCTGCCCCCTAAATGCCTGGAGGATATACCATGCAAGGGGTGACTAGTGTTCTGCAGCTCTTACATGACATCACTTCGATTGGGAAACTTCTAATAACGCATGTTGCAATGTAAAGTTTATAGTTCTGCTTGCAACATAAATTGACTTATTTCTTGCATCCAAAATTAATGGCAGATGCACCCTGGACCACACAGACCCTTTCATCTACCGTCAGAACCAACAGGGCCTCCAGGCTTTACATCTTCACAGAAGGCTCGCAAATTGATGCAAACACAGTGACACGATCTCAATGTTTTCCGCAACAAAAAAAAAAAAAAAAAACTCCATACAAAAACCTCTGCTACCAGGATGCAACTGCCTATGTCATTGTCAAACAAACCGGAATCCCTTTATCGGTTTAGACGATCAAGCTGGTGCTGAGTGTGTTGGGATGTACGACACGTGTTCTCGTGCTGATGTGAAAATTACATGCATAACATGTGAACAGCGTCTGAATGAGATTTTCGCCACATCAGACTCCCCTGTGGTCTGTTTATTCCCAACTATTTATAACTGTTTACAAGTCTGTTGACAATAAACATGTCAGTCCTGCCTTACCAACAACAGCCTGGAAACTATTTTATCTCAGAGGTCTTCCAGCTCAAGGCCATTGCCCTTGTGTATCTAGCTGGTTACTGCTGACACTGACACATTTGTGGATCCATGGCCTATTCTGGTCCCCCCCCCCCCCCCCCCACACACACACTATTGGTTCTCTTGCCACTCTAAGTTTGTAAGTCTTACAAGAGGCATAGAAAAATCTATTCTGGAAAAAAAAAAAAAAAAAGGAGCTTTAAACTAGTTCCGGTGCTGTGCGTGAGACCAAATGTCAAGGCATAGATCACGTGATCTCCGCCACAGGATTTTAGAAGACTGATTGCGCACAAAAGGCATAACTGGCTATGCAATGACTTTGTCTGAACTCTGATGATCATGGTTGGCTACGATCATATTTGTTACAAGATGAATTAGGTTTTAAGTTTTGTCTGAATTTTTGGACGCTACCTCTTTCTGCAAAAACGTAATTTTTTTGCATTCTTTATTTGTACATTGAAAAGTACAAACAAGTAGAATGATGCATCTCCCTTAGCTCTATACAAATGCTACATTGTTCATCAGAAACCATAAGTGCCGGTTCACACAGGGGCGACTTGTCAGGCGACCTAGCCGCCTGACAAGTCGCCTCCCGTTCTGTACTATGGAACCGTTCTAATAGGAGCAACGCAAGGTTCCTGTACTACTTTGGGGGCGACTTGAGGCGACTTGCATAGACTTCTATACAGAAGTCGTTTTGCAAGTCGCTGTGGAAGTCGTGTGCAGGTCGCCTCGGTGAGGCGACCTGCAAGTCGTGCCGCCCCTGTGTGAACCGGGTCTTAGAGTAGTGGCAACATCTAATATACACCTTTATACTCTATAATTTCCACCGTCCATGATCTTTACCTTTGTGATTGGGAGAATAAATGGTAAAAACAAAAAAGGATATTTTTCACCTGAAATGTCTGAGGTGTTCATTATGTAGCATTTAAAGGTGGTGAAGGGTAATACAGGTATCAGGAGCAACTATTGCTTGTAGGGACAGTCGAGAAGACCAAAAGGGACAAGAGGGGGGGGGGGGATACCACAGGGGGAGGTAGAAAAAGGAGGGATAGAAAATGGCGGTGGGGAGGGGGGGTAATAGTAGGAGGAATTGAGTAGGGGAAAGTACAGGAGGGTTAGTCAGGGAAGGGATGTGAAATTAATGGGCTTGGGAACTTGCCAGGGTCCCTTAGTGCCTACAGGAAGGAATATGCCAGTGGTACCCAATAAAGGTATCAGGAGCAACTATTTCTGGTCGGGACAGTGGAGAAGACCAAAGTAACAAGAGGGGGGGGCAGAAATACCATGGGGGAAGGTAGAAAAAGGAGGGATAGAAAATGGCAGGGAGGGGGTAATGGTAGGAGGAAATGGGTAGGGGAAAGGTTAGTTGAGGAGGGAGAGGGAAGGGGTGTGGAAGGAATTCATGGTCTTGGGAACTTGCCAGGGTTACTTAGTGCCTAAGAGAAGGCATTTGCCAGTAGTGCCTAAGGTAGGGGATTTGCCAGTGGTACCTAGTGCCTACCTGAGGGAATTTGCCAGTGGTACCTAGTGCCTACCTGAGGGAATTTGCCAGTGGTACCCAGTGCGTACTGGAGGGAATTTGCCAGTGGTACCTAGTGTGTACGGGAGGGAATTTGCCAGTGGTACCTAGTGCCTACCTGAGGGAATTTGCCAGTGGTACCCAGTGCGTACGGGAGGGAATTTGCCAGTGGTACCCAGTGTGTACGGGAGGGAATTTGCCAGTGGTACCTAGTGCGTACGGGAGGGAATTTGCCAGTGGTACCTAGTGCGTACGGGAGGGAATACCTAGTGCCTATGGGAAGGAATCTGCCAGAGGTTCCTAGTGCCTATGGGAAGGAATCTGCCAGTGGTACCTAGTGCCTATGGGAGGGAATATGCCAGCAGTATCTAGCGCCTACGGGAGGGAATTTGACAGCGGCACCTAGTGCCTATGGGTGGGAATTTGCCTGTGGTGCCTACAGGAGGGAATATCCCAGCGGCACCTACTGCCTACGGGAGGGAATTTGCCAACAGTACCTAGTCATCTCAATTTTTGTGTTTGGCCCCAGTGGGCCAGAAAAGACGCCACACTTATAGTCCAGCCTGATTAGAGCCAAAGGTAGTCTACATACCTTTAAATGTAGTTGAGTAGATAAAAAGTGGGTGGACTCTCCATTTACAGTCTGGCTTACTTTGTCCCATTTACATTACCCCACTTCAATCCCAAAACTTTGGTGCATTCGCCAGACTTCCATTTACCTGAAAATTTTTATATCAAAATGTCTCGGGCACAAGAACGTAGCTGAGGTAGAACATTTTGCAATCAAAGCTATGCAGCTGGCTAAGGCCGTTACTAGCATTTCCTGGCTGCCAGTAGGTTCTATTCTATGGTGAAATAGAAAGTCCATTCCCAGCTTCCAAAGTAAAAAAGAAAGAATTTCCCCAGCAAAGAACTTGATGAAAAGAGAGTGAAATTCCAGTGATTGGCACAGTGAAAAGTCTGATCAACTTTTTGTTAGCTAAAGACATTGGATGACAGATGGCAATGAGTGCATGAACCAGCCAACAGCAGATCTATGGTAGGTAATATTGCGCAAGCATGGTCAATGGCAGAAGAAGGTAAAAGGACTACTAGGCTATCAACCTGTCTTAGAAGAAAAAAAAAAATATGTTATTCTTCATTCTGATTGCCGAGTCTTGGCCAGGGAATGTCTTCTGGGTCTGGGGGTCTAAGCAGGAGATGAATGCTTGGTGCAAATATTTTAACCTTTGCGGAGGTGGATTATTAGAAATAAATTGAGCGTATATTCTGATATTAACACATGTGCAATAATTTTTGAATCAACAATGTATTGCCTTGGAGTTTCTTTCTAAACATCCAATAAAAGCACACTGCTGCAGATGAGGGTTCTTCCAAAATGTCTTCACTTTGAGAGAGGCCAAGCCCAGTCTTTCCAGCAACAAGTCTTTCTTCATTAAGAGGCCCCTGGAATAAAGCTGGGCCGGATTAACCTGTCCAAGTGACAAAACGTACCTGGCAGGCACAGCGGAGGCCTTAAGAAGTGCACAGATGGCTCACCTTGCCGATGTCAACTCTCAAGTATGAGAGAAAGTGATTGCGCTGTACATGTCTCCCCCACCTCCCACTTACTCAGCCGCTCAGACACTCGCTTAGAGAGGGGCCTCCTTTGGCCACATCAACTTCTGTGACATGATAATGACTGCAAAGTGGCAGCAGCCAAGTTCAGACAGGTCACACAGAACGGCTCTAAGAGTCGCTTGCTGCTATAATTTAGCCATCAAGTTTAAACAAGTACATTGTTAGTACAGAACATCATGTAAAAAAAAGGTACAGAGCACCCATTCATCCTTGGGCCCGGGAAACCGGTGGTCTCTGAAACCAGAGAAAGGAGTGTCACCATGAAGAATCGGAAGTGCCGCAACTCTGCATCCCCCCACATCATGTCCTGATCTCACCCAAGAGAAGCTGATGGGGTGCTAGGGGAAACAACGTGTCTCATGTGCAAGGTGTAAGAGCATGCTTGGGGCTTTCAGTTCTGTAAAATATGGCCAAAGTGTTAGAGCTGCAAAACTGAGCATTTTCCGTTCCTATTTTTGAGGTTTTAAAAAGATCAGGGCAAAAATAGAAAATAAACCTGTGATGGGAGGAGTGCATAAACTGCCTTTGACTACCTCCTGTACATGCCAGGTACCTGGCTGATTCAGTGAACTCTATACAGATATAAAAAGACACAACATTATTGCAGTTCCGTATTAATTAATATACCATTAAAGCATATGTAAACCCAGCATTTCATATTTCTGATATCTGCTTGCTGTACCATGTACTTGTATGAAAAAGTCTCCTGTTCTTTTTATATTGCTTCCCTTGTGTGAAATACATGGTGTTCCTGCCAGTCCCTCTTCTTTCCTATTAAAAACTGACCGCTCTAAGCAAATTTCAGGACGGAACGGACAATAATACAAATGCTTTTGTAGGTAAACAGCTCTTATAGATGCATTTCATCTCAAAATTCAACTTTAACACATTCACACTATTGAAGGTGCAGGAAGGCGTGTAAACAGCATGCATTCCTACACCGTTGCAAAAACACACGGCTATTCTTACTGCCACAATGGCACCCCCACACATTGAAAAACATGGTGCCAAAGTATGCGGTTTCCTGTGGCTGCAGTTTTAAAAAAGGGGCAAGGACTTTTTCCCTGTGCTTCTCCTAAAGCCTGGTACACACTATTTTTTTTTTGTGCAATTCAGAGGGCTGAACGAAAAGAGCTGAAAACGAAAGAGCTCCGGAGGAGACGCTTTACTATCTGATGTTAGTCCAGCGACCCCCCCCCCCCCGCTGTTGTATTCTGACAGGGGGCCAGTCAGCCATTGGCTGAGAGCGCTGAAGGGCTGATCGGATGCCGACCGGCAGACCTTTTTCTCCCATGCCCCTTCAATAGAAGCCAGCCATCTTCTGTCGGACCGACTGCAGTACATACGGGCCGAATGTCGGCCGGTTTCTTTTGAACCAGCTGATGCCACCCAACATTCGGCCCATGTGTAATAGGCTTTAGTACAGCAGCCTATTCAAATTACATTTCCACAGAAGAGAATAGGGCCCTTTTCATACTGCTGCGGCTTAAAAGTTGCGCGATTTTGCAGCCGCGATTTGACGGAATGCCTGTGAAAACTTGAGGTCTATGGAACTCAACTCGCATGAAAGTCGGACCAAAGTAGTACAGGGACTACTCTGAAGTTGGCACGACTTGAAGTCGCACATATATGAATGGTCATCATTTGAAATCAACAACTTGTTGTCAACAACGACTTGTCATGCGACTTTGCAGTCCCAAGTCGCAGGACAAGTCACACAAGTATGAAAGGGACCTAAAGCTAAACTTTAGGCAGAGACAAAAGACACACATGAATGCAGCTCTATTACTAAAATGTATTTACAGGCAGTGCAAGTACATGCATTTACCTTGGTTGCAGCATCCCACAGTCCCTGTATAGCAGAGCGCAGAGAGGAAAAAGCAGCACAAGGAGCCAATCAGTACATGAGCTGACAAGAAGCATGTTGATAGAAGAAAGCAAAGTGATAGGAGAGAGGGGCTCATTACTTTGTTACTTCTCCCTTCTCAGCCCAGTCACTGGCTCATGCAGGTCTAACAACCTGGGCTCAAAGGCAGGGGCTGACTGACCATTCGGGCACTGCCCGAGGGCCCCATCAGGGTTGCCACAGCCTCAATAAAACCAGGTACAGTATGTAAAAATCTGTGTTTTTTTAAAAATCCCAAGATTATAGCTGCCCCGCCTCTCCAGTACCTTTTCAGTGTGTGTGTGTATTCTGTGTGTGTATACTGTAGGTGTGTGTGTGTCCAATAATCTATTGCCCGGGGGCCCCATAATCTACTATTGCCCGGGGGCCCCATAATCTTATCCTATTGCCCGGGGGCCCCATAATCTTATCCTATTGCCCGGGAGCCCCATAATCTTCTCCTATTGCCCGGGGGCCCCATAATCTCCAATTGCCTGGGGGCCCCATGAGTTGTCAGTCCGTCCCTGCTCAAAGGAAGTGGGTGTAATGATGCAACCATCATTTATTTGGATGACTGGGGACTTCTAGTGGTGAAAAAAGTATTGCAGAAGCAGTTCCAGATTAAAAGGTATTGCAGCAAAATAATTTTCATCTTTAAATGGGCTATTCATTGTTATTTTTTTTTTATTTTTTTAAACAAAAGTTTTTCTTTTATTTTCTAGAAGTTTTATGGATGGGGAAGATCCACTGGTGAAAGGAGCTTTATATGTCAATATATGCATTAGGAAGCTGGTAAAGGCATTGTGATGTCAGAGAGGAAGTTGTAGAACATTATTTGTATTCTTAAGCCGTGCAACAAAAATTAAAGCCAATAAAAGCAAAGTACAGCCTCTAACTATACAACTGCAAAGCATAAACACAGATACTCCCTACTATGCACCTGCTTATTTCACCAATCAGCTCCCAGATCAGGCACCGGCCCCTATGAGTTCTCTCAACTTCAAAGCTGAACGCCAGGAAAAGTCATACAAAAATCTTTACTTGCAGAGGAGTGCCCACACCACATGGGTTAGATGCTGGTTTATGTCTAGTGGATGTGGAAAAACAGTTTAACTAACCTGATCTCCCCCCCCCCCCACAATTCTCCATGTTGCTAGACCGATCCCTGCAGATTCTTCTCCCCAGTCCATCGGAGAATGGAGGAGTGCCATCTGCTGGAGAAGTGGAGGATCAGGTAAAAGTGCTTTTCCCACCAGAGTTGGGCTTTTAAGGTTGGCTATAGACGTTCAGGCGATTCCTGCTGAACTGGCTACATTTTCAGATGTGGTGGCCCTGCAAGCACCACCCAGCTTGACAAAAATCGATTTAAATATCAACTGAACTGGTGGAAAAATGATCATCCAAACAGTGAGTGCACCCTATCAGATCCAGACACCGTTCAGCAGTGCCACTGCATTCAGGAAGTTGCATGGGTGCCACAGACGCCCAATACAATAACCAGCAGTGGAGATCCTCCCTCTAGCTGTTAGCCTGGATGGGGAAATCAAATGATTTAATCTCATTCAGGCGGCAGCTGATATTAAATAGAGTCATGGCTAGCTAATTTAAAGAGGAACATCACCCTTTAAATTTTTTTTTTTTTTAAATACAAGCACATGAACTTTAATGGCATTCCAGTCTTAGTCCGTAGGGTTCAATATTGAGTTGGCCCACCCTTTGCAGCTATAACAGCTTCAACACTTCTGGGAAGGCTGTCCACAAGGTTTAGGAGTGTGTCTATGGGAATGTTTGATCATTCTTCCAGAAGCACATTTGTGAGGTCAGGCACTGATTTTGGATGAGAGGGCCTGGCTCACAGTCTCCGCTCTAAGTCATCACAAAGGTGTTCTATCAGGTTGAGGTCAGGACTCTGTTCAGGCCAGTCAAGTTCCTCCACCTCAAATTCACTCATTTTCCAGCACTGCCTTAACCCTCTTGGGCATGGAGTTCACCAGAGCTTCACAGGTTGCCACTGGAGTCCTCTTCCACTCCTCCATGACGACTTCACGGAGCTGGTGGATGATAGAGAACTTGCGCTCCTCCCCCTTCCATTTGAGGATGTCCCACAGATGCTTAACCACTTGCTTACTGGGCACTTAAACCCCCCTCCTGCCCAGACCAATTTTGAGCTTTCAGCGCTGTCGCACTTTGAATGACAATTGCGCGGTCATACAACACTGTACCCAAATGAAATTTTTATCATTTTTTCCCCACAAATAGAGCTTTCTTTTGGTGGTATTTAATCACAGCTGGGGTTTTTATTTTTTGCTAAACAAACAAAAAAAGATGGAAAATTTTGAAAAAAAAAAAAATCATGTTTAATAGTTTGTTATAAAATTTTGCGAACAGGTCATTTTTCTCCTTCATTGATATACGCTGATGAGGCGGCACTGGTGGGCACTGATAGGCTGCACTGATGGGCACGGATAGGCACAGATAAGGCGGCACTGATAGGCACAGTTAAGGCGGCACTGATAGGCACAGTTAAGGCGGCACTGATAGGCACAATTAAGGCGGCACTGATGGGGACAGATAAGGCGGTACTGATGGGCACAGATAGGGCGCCACGGATAGGCGGCACGGATAGGTGGCACAGATAGGTGGCACCGATAGGTGGCACAGATAGGTGGCACCGATAGGTGGCACAGATAGGTGGCACTGATGGGGGGCACTGATGGGGGGCACTGATGGGCGGCACTGATGGGCGGCACTGATGGGGGGCACTGATGGGGGGCACTGATGGGCGGCACTGATGGGCGGCACTGATGGGCACTTATGGGCACTGGTAGGTGACACTGATGGGCACTGATAGGTTGCACTGATGTGGGGCACTGATGTGGGTGCTGATGGGTGGCACTGATGTGGGTGCTGATGGGTGGCACTGATGGGTGGCACTGTGGGCACTGATGGATGGCACTGTGGGCACTGATGGGTGGCACTGTGGGCACTGATGAGTGGCGCTGATTGATGGCACTGTGGGCACTGATGGGTTAATCTGGTGGGCACTGGTAGGCAGCACTGCTGTGTTACAAGATCGCCGTGATCGGGACTGATGTCCCGATCACGGCCGCCGGTGATCGGGTTTTTTTTTTCCTCCTCACGCTGTCAGCGCGAGGAGGAAAATAGCCGATTACCGGCTCTGTTTACATCACATGATCAGCTGTCATTGGCTGACAGCTGATCATGTGGTAAGGGGTTGGGACCAACCCCTTACTCTGATCTGTGATCAGGCGAGTCTCATAGACTCGCTGATCACCGAGCACGCCGCGCGCGCCCTGCAGGGGGCGCGCAGGCCGCTCGTGCACGGGACGACGTCAATGGACGTAGTCCCGGCAATTTAGATCCGCGCTGTTGCCGTCATTTGGCAATGGCCCGGATCTGAAGCAGTTAATAGGGTTTAGGTCTGGAGACATTCTTGGCCAGTCCATCACCTTTTCCCCTTAGTTTCTTTAGCAAGGCAGTGGTTGTCTTGGAGGTGTGTTTAAGTTAGTTATGTTGGAATATTGCCCCGCAGCCCAGTCTCCGAAGGGAGGGGATCATGCTCTGCTTCAGTATGTCACAGTACACGTTGGCATTCATGGTTCCCTCAATGAACTGTAGCTTCCCAGTGCTGCCAGCACTCATGCAGCCCCAGATCATGACATTCCCACCACCACGCTTGACTGTAGGCAACACACTTGTCTTTGTACTCCTCACCTGGTTGCCACTACACACGCTTGACACCATCTGAACCAAATAAGTTAATCTTGGTCTCACCAGACCAGAGGATATGGTTCCAGTAATCCATGTCCTTAGTCTGCTTGTCTTCAGCAAACTGTTTGCGGGCTTTCTTGTGCATCATCTTTAAAAGAGGCTTCCTTCTGGGATGACAGTCATGGAGACCAATTTGGCGTATGGTCTGAGCACTGACAGGCTAACTCCCCACCCCTTCAACCTCTGCAGCAATGCTGGCAGCACTTATACATCTATTTCCTAAAGACAACCTCTGGATATGACGCTGAGCACGTGCACTCAACTTCTTTGGTCGACCATGGCGAGGAATGATCTGAGTGGAACCTGTCCTGTTAAACCACTGTATTGTCTTGGCCACCATGCTGCAGCTCAGTTTCAGGGTCTTGGCAATCTTATAGCCTAGGCCATCTTTATGTAGAGCAACAATTCTTCTTTCAGATCCTCAGAGAGTTCTTTGCCATGAGGTGCCATGTTGAACTTCCGGTGACCAGTATGAGAGAGTGAGACCAATAACACCAAATTTAACACACCTGCTCCCCATTCACACCTGAGACCTTGTAAAACTAACGAGTCACATGATAGCGGGGAGGAAAAAAGGCTAATTGGGTCCAATTTGGACATTTTCACTTAGGGGTGTATTCAATTTTGTTGCCAGCGGTTTAGACATTAATGGCCGTTTTGAGTTATTTTGAGGGGACAGCAAATTTACACTGTTATACAAGCTGTACACTCACTACTTTACATTGTAGCAAAGTTTCATTTCTTCAGTGTTGTCACATGAAAGGATATAATAAAATATTTACAAAAATGTGAAGGGTGTACTCACTTTTGTGAGATACTGTGTGTGTGTGTATATATATATATATATATATATATATATATATTTTTTTTTTACACACACACACACACACACACACACAGTATCTCACAAAAGTGAGTACACCCCTCACATTTTTCTAAATATTTTATTCTATCTTTTCATGTGACAACACTGAAGAAATGACACTTTGCTACAATGTAAAGTAGTGAGTGTACAGCTTGTATAACAGTGTAAATTTGCTGTCCCCTCAAAATAACTCAACACACAGCCATTAATGTCTAAACCACTGGCAACACAAGTGAGTACACCCCTAAGTGAAAATGTCCAAAATGGGCCCAAAGTGTCAATATTTTATGTGGCCTTCATTTTTTCCAGCACTGCCTTAATCTTCTTGGGCATGGAGTTCACCAGAGCTTCACAGGTTGCCACTGGAGTCCTCTTCCCCTCCTCCATGACAACATCACGGAGATGGTGGATGTTAGAGACCTTGTGCTCCTCCACCTTCCGTTTGAGGATGCCCCACAGATGCTCAATAGGGTTTAGGTCTGGAGACATGCTTGACCAGTCCATCACCTTCACCCTCAGCTTCTTTAGCAAGGCAATGGTCATTTTGGAAGGAGTGTTTGGGGTCGTTATGTTGAAATACTGCCCTGCGGCCCAGTCTCTGAAGGGAGGAGATCATGTTCTGCTTCAGTATGTCACAGTACATGTTGGCATTCATGGTTCCCTCAATGAACTGTAGCTCCCCAGTGCCGGCAGCACTCATGCAGCCCCAGATCATGACACTCCCACCACCACGCTTGACTGTAGGCAAGACACACTTGTCTTTGTACTCCTCACCTGGTTGCCCCCACACACGCTTGTCACCATCTGAACCAAATAAGTTTACCTTGGTCTCCTCAGACCACAGGACATGGTTCCAGTAATCCATGTCCTTAGTCCGCTTGTCTCCAGCAAATTGTTTGCGGGCTTTCTTGTGCATCATCTTTAGAAGAGGCTTCCTTCTGGGATGACAGCCATGCAGACCAATTTGATGCAGTGTGCGGCGTATGGTCTGAGCACTGAAAGACTGACCCCCCACCCCTTCAACCTCTGCAGCAATGCTGGCAGCACTCAAACGTCTATTTCCCAAAGATAACCTCTGGATACGACGCTGAGCACGTGCACTCAACTTATTTGGTCGACCATGGCGAGGAATGATCTGAGTGGAACCTGTCCTGTTAAACCGCTGTATGGTCTTGGCCACCGTGCTGCAGCTCAGTTTCAGGGTCTTGGCAATCTTATAGCCTAGGCCATCTTTATGTAGAGCAACAATTCTTTTTTTCAGATCCTCAGAGAGTTCTTTGCCATGAGGTGCCCTGTTGAACTTCCAGTAACCAGTATGAGAGAATGAGAGCGATAACACCAAATTTAACACACCTGCTCCCCATTCACACCTGAGACCTTGTAACACTAATGAGTCACATGACACCAGGGAGGGGAAATGGCTAATTGGGCCCAATTTGGACATTTTCACTTAGGGATGTATTCACTTTTGTTGCCAGCGGTTTAGACATTAATGGCTGTGTGTTGAGTTATTTTGAGGGGACAGCAAATTTACACTGTTATACAAGCTGTACACTCACTACTTTACATTGTAGCAAAGTGTCATTTCTTCAGTGTTGTCACATGAAGTGTTGTCACTTTTGTGAAATAATATATATATATATATATATATATATATATATATATATATATATATATATATATATATGTGTGTGTGTGTGTATAAATTGTTAGGTGCAAGGGTGGTGAGGAGGAAGGAGGAATAGCAGCACTTTCTGTGAAGGTCCACTTTAAGCTACTTGTGAGAAAAGTGTGGGGGGAAGCCATTGTTGTTCCCTTTTGAAAACGCTACTTACGTGGCTTTAATACTTTTGAAACACATTCTAAGAACAAGCAAGCTGTATAAGAGTGTCAGAATTCCTGATCTCTATATTTGTTCAGGTGAAAGACTCATAAGACACTGAAGCCAAAGCATAACCATGACATATGCATAAGGTATCAGCCAAGGAGCAAACATTCTCAAAAGAGTGGTAAGCAATGGCAGCCACCATAATCTTGTCATGATACAGTCATTTCAGTTTGGTATGTGAAGCTAAGTATATTGCTACAATTCAGGTAACTATAACAGCTGGACTAAAAATATTGCTTCATGGCTTCGTAAAAGGAATACATAAGTGAAGGAAAGGATGTTTTTAGACGTTCTCCAGCTACTCAGGCCCAAGTAGGTGGCAAGAAAAGCCTTCCTCTGTCCGGACTTGGCATGGACAAGGTTTGCTAAGCTTAACAATGTCCTGAGGGTTTTGTTTCATCTTTAATTGGCTGCCTGGGTTGGACTCAGAGACTGTTCCGTTCAAGAATGCTTCATTATTTGTGCTACAAGTTAGTCACACCAACAAACACTCTGCAAAAACAAGGCTCGGGATCACGTTTGTTAGTCCTGCTCTTAGGGGATTTTCCTGCGGTTCTGAGCTGCTTTTTTGGTTTTCTTGGAAGAGACGAGGAGTAAAAATCCCTCGGAATGGATCCCTCTTCTTTTCATCCTGTTTCCTGTGAATGTTGAATCCCACCTACGGCGGATCCTTTGGGGGGAAATCTTCTCGGGCCTTGTATAATAAAGCCTTTCACACAAATTAAACATGATGCTCTTGTCTGTAATTGCAACCTCTCTCTCTCTCTCTTTCAGCTGGGGAAGATGGTTTCACTTAGCTTTCACTGTGTGGTCTGTTTTCTGCAGCATCCCCCGCTAAGCTGTGTTTCCCCTCTCTTCAGCTTGGACTCTCTCCATTGTTTCTGTCATGCGATTTTTTTTTCCCCTTTCTTCTCCCAGTAGAACTGGCAGTCGGCTCCTTAACCCATTCCCCAACAAAACGCCCCTCTACGGCCTATCCAAAGCTAGAGACGGGTTTGATATCGAGGATTATGGGGTGAAAAATGTAATCTCTGGAATGGGGATCTATCTGCTGAAGTCCAAAGGAAATAAAAGAAACCAGAGTGCTTAAAGCTGAACTCTAGGCAGCTATAAAAGACACGTAACTCTTTATTCATGAATACAGTATTAAAGTGATTGTAAACCTTCAATTTTTAAAAAATAAAAATAACAAACATGTTATACTTGCCTGCTCTGTGCAATCGTTTTGCACAGAGCAGCCCAAATCCTCTTCCTCTGGGGTCCCCGCTGGCTCTCCAGGCCCCTCCTCTTCATCGGGTGCCCCCTATGGAAAGCCACTTACCCTGGGGGCACCCGTGCGGGCTCGTTCCTGAGTCCCGCTGCTGCGTCCATTGTCGCTGACAGCAGGACTCGGCCCCTCCCGTGTCACAGGGTTTGATTGACAGCAGTGGGAGCAAAATCTGTCCAATAAGGAGAGAGACAGCAGCCGGAGCTGCTGCGCTCGTGCACATCCCTGGATTGGATCAGGTTTAGGTAAGAAAAAGGGGGGGTCTGCACCACAGAAGGTTCTTCACCTTAATACATAGAATGCATGAAGGTAAAAAGCCTTGAGGCTTAAAAGGATATGTAAACGTTCGTGTTTAAAAAACAAAAAAAACCCAAACATGTCATACCCACCCCCTCTGTGCAGTTAGTTTTGCACAGAGTGGCCTTGATCCTCCTCTTCTGGTGTCCCTCAGCGGCGCTCCTGGCTGCTTTTCTCGAGTGCCCTGTCGGAGAAGCGCTCTCCCTCGGGGCACCTGTGCGGGTGCGCTCCTGTGTCCTGCTGCTGCGTCTATTGACACCGACAGCAGGACTCTGCTCCGCCGCCCCGGCGTCATTGGATTTGATTGACAGCAGCGGGAGCCAATGGCTGCGTTGCTACCAAACTATCCAATCAGGAACCGAGACACTGGCTGGAGCGGGTGTGCTCGTCCCTGGGGCAGGAACGATCGGGCTCAGGTAAGTAAAAGGGGGCAGGAACGATCGGGCTCAGGCAAGTAAAAGGGGGCAGGAACGATCGGGCTCAGGTAAGTAAAAGGGGGCAGGAACGATCGGGCTCAGGTAAGTAAAAGGGGGCAGGAACGATCGGGCTCAGGTAAGTAAAAGGGGGCAGGAACGATCGGGCTCAGGTAAGTAAAAGGGGGCAGGAACGATCGGGCTCAGGTAAGTAAAAGGGGGCAGGAACGATCGGGCTCAGGTAAGTAAAAGGGGGCAGGAACAATCGGGCTCAGGTAAGTAAAAGGGGGCAGGAACGATCGGGTTCAGGTAAGTAAAAGGGGGCAGGAACAATCGGGCTCAGGTAAGTAAAAGGGGGCAGGAACAATCGGGCTCAGGTAAGTAAAAGGGGGGCTGGTGCACTACAAGAGGTTTTTCAACCCCTTTAAGAACCACTTAAGGGAGAATCCCTGGTCAAAATTTAATATCTTATATTCATTTCCACATTTTTGTTTTAATCATTTCTAGTCTACTCCTATTAATCCAAACTATCCTGGAGTTTGTAAATTTACTTTGTGAAGATCCCCACACATTTACATCCTTGAATTCTGTGACATGTAGTCGCTATGCCCTGTGGGTAGGCACTGCTGTGTCATGCATTTCACAAAGCCTGCCTTCTGAACTACAGAGGAGCTAAGAGGAGAAGTTTCAGGAGGCGGAGCCAGTACAGGAATCACTGCTTTGCAGGCAGCAAAGTACAATGGGATATGTAGTCCTTAGAAATTAAAAGTAAACAGAGAGAGAAGCTGCAAAGGAATGCATGGAATCCAGGAAGTTGTAGAAAGAGGGCCAAATAAGACAGGCAGCACTCACAACATGAAATTTGATTTTTCAAGTAAGCTATAACTATTGTTTGTTATTACAATGCTAATGTTAGAAAATTAAGTTAAGTTATGCTGTGACCATAGATTTTCTTAAAATGTGTTTAAAGTGATTCTAAATGAAAGATTAAAAAACAAAAATGTTATACTTACATGCTCTGTGCAATGGTTTTGCACAGAACATCCCCTTCTTTTTAGGTCCCCCGCCGGCGGTCCTGGCTCCCCCCCTCTGCCGAATGGCCCCAATAGCAAGCCTCTTGCTATGGGGGCACTTAAGCAGGCTCGCTCCTGAGCTGAAATCTGTGTTCATTCACCGACGGAGCGCTGCTCCCCCCTCTCTCCTCATTGGCTCACTGGCCGTGATTGCCACTGTGAGCCACTGAGTAGAGACCCGAGAGAGTCATTGCTTTAATGCACATCGCTGGAATGAAATGAGGCTCAGATAAGTATAAGAGGGGGCTTTACCCAGAAGGTTTTTAACCTTATTGCATAGAATGCAAAAAAACCTTGAGCCTTTAGAGCAGGGGTCTCAAACTGGCGGCCCTCCAGCTGTTGCAAAACTACAAGTCCCATCATGCCTCTGCCTGTGGGAGTCATGCTTGTACTGTCAGCCTTGCAATGGGACGGGACTTGTAGGACTTGTAGTTTCGCAACAGCTGGAGGGCCGCCAGTTTGAAACCGCTGCTTTAGAACCACTTTAAGCAGTTTGGGTACCTGGATTTGGCCCGGTATCAACCTCTTAAATTACTCTTGCTCTGGGACAGCATAGTTTAGGAGAAGATGAAGCAGCACAATTTGCCAGTCAGTTGTACTGCAGTGTTCAAGTGCTAATAAGGAGCTCACTGATAGAAGGAGAGAGCAGAGTGAAAGTAATATGCACTGATCTGGTGGAGTGACAAGACCTGCAAGTGTCACGTAGAGCAGAACTTGGCTACAAAATAAGACTTTACATCCATGCCTCTGTTCCTCCATCCACAATATTAGTGTTTATATTTTTTTACTATGGCCCTGCCTATCGCTATTCTCACCTAAGCAAGAATGACATGTCCTGCTCCCACAGCCCCCTGGGAGACTCTCCGTCACATATCCCAGGAGGCTAGGAAAGCCCATTTACAGGGGGCCAGGCTGCCTTGGTCCAGGAGAAATAGCTGGCTAAAAAGGACCGAGATAAAAGGCTGTGACACCTGACCAACAAATCACTGCAAGACAATGGTGGATCCGCTGGGCAGGGGAGAATGTATTAGGAATAGAACCCAGCATAGCAGGTATGGGAGGATGGGTTGGGGAGTAAAAATCTACTTTAACTGCTGTATAAATAAAACAAAACAGGTATCCTCCTCTTCCAGGGCCGTTAGACAGGTCTGCGTAAATCTTAGGACTGGAAAGACAGATACAAATCTTATGGCAGGTACAACAGCACCTGTATAATTAATTCAATAGTATATTTAGCTGCTTGTCTGAATTATGTAGCAAGGGGTTGAAACACCAGGGAGACTCACCTTCTCCATTTGTCTTGCACCAGGGGAAGCACAGGCTGGAAATCCACGACTTCGTCATTGAAAATAACATTGATTGCCTCTTCATTACAGAAAGCTGGCTAACACCTGACTGCAACACCATCCTAACTGAACTGGTGCCCGAGAACTACAGTATCCTAACTGAGCATAGAATCGGAAAAAAAGGAGGAGGCCTAGCAGTGATTTTCAAATCACATCTTGGGTTTACCAAACCAAACTTACAGAACCCAGTGCCTTTCATGGAAACACTCTCACTGCATCTTCAAACAACACCTCAGGACACCATTCACATACTACAGACCACCAGGACCAAAGACCAATCTCCTTACGCCGCTCACTGAATTCTTCTCAATACACACCTTGAAAACCAAAAACCTTCTGGTACTTGGGGATTTTAACCTGTGGGCAAATTATGCCCAAGACTCCAAAGCAACCGCCTGCGTCAACCAAATGGAAGAACTTGGCCTTCAACAACTGATAAATTCTCCCACCCATGGGTCAGGACACACTTTAGATCTCATCTTCAAACAGAATATGGACATCAAAGTACTTGACAAAACTCCACTACCATGGACGGACCACCATGCTATTAAATTTATAATCACCACTAACGGCATCCTCCAAAAACAGAAACACGCAACAGCAACACACTGGAATAGATCTCAGAAGAAACTTCACTCTGATCTCTTCAAAACTACATTATCAAGCAAAATTCTTTTGCTAAACTCAAATCTCTCAACCGAACAAACACTCAACTTCCTAAACAATGTATTACTACAAACAGCAGACTCCGTGGCGCCAAAACGCAGAACACTTATCCGCAAAAAAAACTCCAGTTGGTTTAATGGTACTCTCACCCTACTCAAGCAAGAACGTAGAAGAGCTGAGAGAGCATGAAGAAGAAATCCCACCAAGGAAAACCATGCTAACTACAAAGCACGCACTGTGAAATACCACAAGGCAATCTTCAAAGCCAAAAAAGAACATTTCTCAGACACCATCTCATCCGCCTTAAACCGCCCGCGTGAACTCTTCAAAATAGTTGCTCAGTCAATGAACCCGACCTGCTTAGAGCCCCCATCAAACGATACTCAAGAATTCTGCAATGAGTTATCAGACTTCTTCATTGACAAAATCGACTTCATTCGGAAATCAATCCATCAAAAAATAACAACCAACCTCACTCAACCAAAGCAAAAAGAGGATAGCGTTACGAACATCACTCAACCGCCGAATTTCTTTTTGTCCCCAATCACCACGGACATGACTAAAAACATCATCAGAAGCCTTCGAGACAGCACATCACCTAACGACATCATCCCCACTAAACTGTTTAAAGAATGTGCCGACATCTTGGCCCCTACCCTAATACATCTCATAAATCAATCATTCAAAGAAGGGACTGTGCCAACCTCCCTCAAGCAAGGCATCGTCAAACCCCTGCTAAAGAAACCCAATCTCTACGCCAAGGACCCTAACTGCCACAGACCAATAACCAGCCTCAACACCATCTCCAAGATTATAGAGAAAGCAGTAGTACAGCAGCTACAACACCACCTGGACTCACACCAACTCCTGGACCCTCTGCAATCAGGCTTTCGCCCAGGCCATGACACAGAAACAGCACTTCTGAAGATATGGGACGACGCCCTTGAAGCAGCAGACGACGGAGAACCGAGTCTCCTGGTACTGTTAGACCTCAGCGCAGCATTCGATACAGTGGACCACAATACTTTACTTGTCCGCCTCGCTGAAGTTGCAGAAGCTACAGATTCTGCTCTAAAATGGTTTACATCCTTCTAAGAGAATCGCTCCCAGACAGTGAAACTAGGAACATTCACCTGGGAAACCCGGGCAGTCTCTTGTGGAGTCCCTCAAGGCTCACCCTTGTCACCAATACTATTCAACATCTACATCCGCCCGCTTCTCAATATCATCAGGAAAACCGATCTCTGCTTCCACTCATACGCTGACGACACCCAACTCTATCTTCGCATCAACGGACAAAAAGACCTTCATCAGCAATTACAGAAATGCCTCACTTTAATAGATGACTGGATGACCACTAGCTCCCTCAAACTCCACGGTTCAAAAACAGAACTTCTTCTCCTACAAGCTAACAAAAATTCCACAATAAAGACTCCGTGGACACCTCCCACCATCCTCGGACAGACCATCTCTCCAAGCACCAAAGCCAAGAGTCTCGGAGTCATCTTTGGCTCAGGAATGACAATGGATGCACAAATAGGATCAGTGGTGAGCGGATCCCACCATCTCCTCCGCCAGCTACGCAGACTAATCCCCTTCATCCCAGAAGAGGACAAAGCGGCGGTTGTGGGAACAATCATCAATTCCCGACTCGACTACGCAAATTCGCTCTACGTAGGACTACCCCAATATCAGCTTGCGCGCTTGCAACTCATCCAAAACACGGTGGCAAGACTGTTAACAGGAAAAAAACCCTGGGAATCCATCTCCCCAGCCCTAAAGAGCCTACACTGGCTAACCGTGAAGAATCGGATCACATTCAAGACCCTCTGCCTCACCCACAAATGTATACAAGGAAATGCTCCGCTATATCTCCAGGAGAAAATAAAACACTACACACCGAATCGCAGTCTTCGATCAGCCAACCAAAACCTCCTTATCATTCCCAAATACCGCTACAAAGCAAAGGGAGAACGAAGATTGGCAGTTCAAGGACCCCGACTATGGAATGCTCTTCCAACCAACATCCGCATGGAAGAAAACCACCAGGCCTTCAGAAAAAAAACGAAAGACCTTCCTCTTCTAACAAGCCGACAACAGAGAATGTATCTCAGCGCCTTGAAGCGATTCAGTTCGCATTTGCTGCGCTTTACAAATCATTCATTCATTCAATGAGAAAGTGATGGGAAATCCATAACTTTACAGTGATCACTGGAACAGGAATATTGGAAAAATCTCCTACTGGGAAGATTTGTTCTAGTGACAACTAAGAGAGGATATTCCCGAACTTTGGAAATATTTCCACTCACTTCCTGATGTATCTGCAGTACAGTAAATAAAAGTGATATTAACGCTTGGGATTTTTTTTTTTTTTTTTAATTACAAACCTGTTATACTTACTTGCTTTGTAGAGCTGCACGATTTTGGCCAAAATGAGAAATCACAATTTTTTTGCTTAGAATAAAGATCACGATTCTCGTAGTGTAACATCTTTCACACACACACAAAAAAAAAATTGCGTTTGAAAGACCGCTGCGCAAATACGGTGTGACATAAAATATTGCAACAACCACCATTTTATTCTATAGTGTCTCTGCTAAAAAAAAAAAAATATCATGTTTGGGTGTTTCAAGTAATTTTCTAGCGGAAAATAATGATTTTTACTTGTAATCAACAAATGTCAGAAAAGGTTTGGTCTTTAAATGGTTAAACTTCCTTCATTTACACGCCGGAGTAATTTCCTTTGATAAAAAAACTAAAAGATACTTTGTTTCTACTTAGTGTTGTGATTAAACTTGGAAGGCTGCTTGGATTTATCTTTATTTTTTTCCCCGGCTGTGAGAATTCTCTGCACTTGTTAGAAAGAATCGTGACATGCGGTTTTGAAGATCGGGAAGAGAAAAAGATCGGGATTTAGATTCTTAACGATAAATCGTGCAGCTGTACTGCGTGATGGTTTTGCCTTTTTAGGGCGATGTTACAAATGGTAAAATGATACTCTACCATAGCTTATTATGGAGCATGGAAAGGATAGAACCTTTGTTATTATCTCCTTCTACATTTCCCCACACAACTTCTCTTAAAAAGAGCATTCTCTGATACTGAAAATATATATAAAAAAAATAAAAAATAAAAATAAAAGAACCTTCTCCCATGCTGTCCAAAAGAAAAAAAAAAAAAAATATCGGTAAACCACATTTTATGGTCCTCTTTGTATCTGGTCAATTTTAACGCCAGCAGCAATAAAATTATCGGTATAAAATAAAACCTCTATACGGCACGTGCCTTTTGTAACGGTTTTTGCATCTTCTTTCCTGACTGTTTTATATGCGAGTGCCTGTCTCCTGGGCCTCAACAGTGGTCAACATGTGGGCCAATTATCAGCAGAGATGGTCTATACAGGCGCAGCTCATAAAATTAGAATATCATCAAAAAGTTAAACTCATATTTTATATGGATGTGTTACACAAAGAGTGACATATTTCAAGCATTTTTAATTTTTAAGTTTATTTTATTTTGATGATTATGGCTTACAACTAGTAAAAACCCAAAATTCAGTATCTCAGAAAGTTAGAGTATTACATAAAAATCATCCAAATCATCACTGACTGTGGAAACATCACATTGGACCTCATGCAGCTTGGATTCTGTGCCTCTCCACTCTTCCTCCAGACTCTGGGACCTTCATTTCCAAATGAAATGCAACATTTTCCACAGTCAGTGATGATTTGGGGAGCCATGTCATCTGCTGGTGTTGGTCCACTGTGTTTTATCAAGTCCAAACACAGCGTAACCCTCTACCAGGAAATTCTAGAGCACTTCATGCTTCCCTCTGCTGACCGGCTTTATGGAGATGCTGATTTCATTTTCCAGCAGGACTTGGCACCTGCCCACACTGCCAAAAGTACCATTACCCGATTTAACGATCATGGTATCAGTGTGCTTGATTGGCCAGCAAACTCGCCTGACCTAAATCCCATAGAGAATCTGTGGAGTATTGTCAAGAGGAAGATTAGACACACCAGACCCAACAATGCAGATGAGCTGAAGGCCACTATCAAAGCAACCTGGGCTTCCATAACACCTCAGCAGTGCCCCAGGCTGATCGCCTCCATGCCACGCTGCATTGATGCAGTAATTCATGCAAAAGGAGCCCCAACCAAGTATTGAGCACATACTATACTGTACTGTACATGGACATACTTTCATTAAGCCAACATTTCTGTATTATTAATCCTTTTTTATTGGTCTTATGTAATATTCAAATTTTCTGAGATACTGAATTCTGGGTTTTCACTAGCTGTAAGCCATAATCAAAGTTAAAAAAAATTGCTTGAAACATAATTAAACTGTGTGTAACGCATCTACATAAAATATATGAGTTTCACTTTTTGAATTGAATTACTGAAATAAAATTAACTTTTTGATATTATAATTTTATGAGATGCACTATATCGTCAAAAGTATTGTGACACCTGCCTTTACACGCACATGAACTTTATTGGCATCCCAGCCCACCCTTTGCAGCTATAACAGCTTCAACTCTTCTGGGAAGGCTGTCCACAAGGTTTAGGAGTGTGTCTATGGGAATGTCTGACCATTCTTCCAGAAGCGCATTTGTGAGGTCAGACACTGATGTTGGGCAAGAAGGTCTGGCTCGCAGTCTCCGCTCTAATTCATCCCAAAAGTGCTCTATCGGATTGAGGTTAGGACTCTGTGCAGGCCAGTCAATTTCCTCCACCCCAAACTCACTCATCCATGTCTTTATGGACCTTGCTTTGTGCACCGGTGGGCAGTCATGTTGGAACAGGAAGGGGCCATCCCCAAATTGTTCCCTTAAAGTTGGGAGCATGAAATTATCCAAAATGTCTTGGTATGCAGACGCCTTAAGAGTTCCCTTCACTGGAACTAAGGGGCCAAGCCCAACCCCCGAAAAACAACCCCACACCATAATCCCCCCTCCACCAAATGATTTGGACCAGTGCATAAAGCAAGGTCTATAAATACATAGATGAACGAGTTTGGGGTGGAGGAACTTGACTGGCCTACACAGAGTCCTGACCTCAATCTGATAGAACACTTTTGGAATGAATTATAGCAGTGGTCATCAACCATGTCCTCAGGGCCCACTAACAGGCCAGGTTTGCAAGATACGGTAACTGAAATACATCACAGGTGATATCATTTTCTGCTCAGTGATTGCAGTATTCTAGTCTGCATCTCCCCAAGGAAATACATAAAACCTGGCCTGTTAGTGTGCCCTGAGGACAGGGTTGATGACCACTGAATTATAGCAAAGACTTCTCGTGCAACAAAAGTGCCTGATCTCACAAAAGGGCTTCTGGAAGAATGGTCAAACATTCCCATAGACACACTCCTAAACCTTGTGGACAGTCTTCCCAGAAGAGTTGAAGCTGTTATAGCTGCAAAGGGTGGGCAAACTCAATATTGAACCCTATGGACCAAGGCTGGGATGCCAAGTTCATGTGCGTGTAAAGGCAGGCGTCCCAATACTTTTGGTAAAATAGTGTGTGTGTGTGTGTGTGTGTGCGTGTGTATGTATATATATATATATATATATATATATATATATATATATATATATATTATAAATATTTATATAGCGCCAACAGCTTACACTTCGCTTTGCAATATATATATATATATATATATATATATATATATATATATATATATATATATATTCAACTGGAAAATGACTGAAGGAGTTTAACAGCACTGAGAAGCAAAAAAAAAGAAGTGTACACAGGAATTTATTGAAAGAGCTAGGGCAATCATTTAGGATATACAGTGATTTAGCAAATTAAATATCCAGCGGTTAAGCTGCCCATACACATACCAATTTGGTAGAGCGATCAAACCTACCGTTACATTTTTTTTGTCAAATTTGCAAGGCAATTGAAGATATACAATGGTGGTTTCAATCAACCAGCAGAAGACGGGATAGAACTTTACCCAATCAAGCCTGGCAGAGCAATCTGATCACTTAGTAATTGTCATATTTATTTCCATTTTCACTTAAATTTTTTTAATAAACTACATTAAAGTTGTCAATTTACTATTTTCAACTTTACACTTGACCAAATTCTAGCGATTGATTGCTTAGTTTAACGCAATTACTGACGATTTGTAATTCCCTGCAGAGGAAAAAGTGTTGAAATGAACTAAAAATTTCCACATGTAAGGCCAGCTTAAGAAGTCAGATTGACTCTGACTTTTAACCCATTTTTATTTAGGTTTTTTTTAAAAGGATACAGAGTGCAACCTCAGAAATACATGAATGAGACCAATATATCAGTGAGTTCAAAAACAGTACCCATCAAACATAAAAAGGAGGGAAAGTAACTGAGACGTAGAACAACAAGTATAGAAGTTAGACTGACTTTGAAGAGCACTCATGGGGTATGTTTGCAGATGTTTGTATTTCCTGCACAGTTATATAACCAGAACATCCTCTAGCACCCATGGCAATATGTATAGTATAAGAGGTAGAACGCTAGGTAGGGGGGAGGATGCATAAATTGGCGGTTCATATGATTTAGGGGATACAACTTCGTTACCCCTGGCCACCACATCCTTGCTCTCACATTAATTAGCTGTTGACGTTTCATTTGCGCCAACGTGTTTAAACTGTGGTCTGTACTGAAATTCCAGTTCGAAGACAGACTCCTATGTATTATACCAGGGGTCTTCAAACTATGCCCCCCCCCCCCCCAGTTGTTCAGGAACTACAATTCCCATCATGCCTAGTCATGCCTGTGAATGTCAGAGTTCTACAGTACCTCATGGGATGTGTAGTTCCACAACAGCTGGAGGGCCGTAGTTTGAAGATCCCTGTATTATACCAAGGTAAAAACGTTCTCCTTGGACCCTCCCTTTTGAGGCAAGGTTCTAATGTTGCCTTGCGACCTTCATCAGTTACAGGCTTCCATAGCCATAGTGATACAACACAGAGATGAGTCCCGTATCCCCCCCCCCATCCCTCTACTGTTTCCAATGTCCAAGCTACAAAACCCTACCATGGCATGGAAAGTGTGGAGCTTATCGGCATACGGGAAGGGGGAACTGTAAGTGCAAACTCAGCACTATCATTCATGAGGGCAGATGTGCTTCTACACAGCTACATTTACTACAACACACTTCAAAGAATACAGCTGATGTTTCAGATTTGATGGCCAGTCAATTTGAAGCAATAAAGATTAAAGTTTTATAGTTCTTCAAGAGAAAAACCATAAAAACAAAGTCTGTAGATGGCGATAGCCTCGGGGCAGCACAAACTCATTTCTACTGCAGAAATGTTTAGAATTTTGGTGACATTGTGGAGAAAATCCATGACATGTGGCACGGAACATGTGTGCATTTGTTTCCATATGTTTTGCATGCGTTCCGTTGTGAGAATTCTCAACCCCTTCATGACCAGAGCTGCTAGGAGCCTTTGTAGCTGGCATAGTTTTGGGCAAAAGCACTAACCTTTGAAGAAAGCAGCATCCTTCAGGTTGTTTGTTGAAACTTCACTCTGTATCAGAGCTCCTGATACTGGTCCTATGGCACACTTCTAGGGTAGGATATAGCTTGTCCTACGCTGGCCACTGTTGTTCTTCCCACTGACCCCTAAAAGCTATTGTGTACTGCAAAGGGGTCAGCAGGAGAAAATCACGTCGGTCATTGTGGGGACCCCATTATTTGACCAGTCCAAGGAGTTGAAAAGGATCATTTCCAGAAGCTCTGCGACATACAGTGGCGAAAATATTTATTTGATCACCTGCAGATTTTGTATGTTTGCCCACTTACAAATAAATGTAGGGTCTATAATTGTTATCACAGGTGTATTTTAAAATATAGAGAAAGAATATCAACCAGAAAACACACATGGTACAAATGTTATAAATTGAGTTGCAGTTCAGTGAGTAAAATAAGTATTTGATCCCCAAGCAAAACATGAGTTAGTACGGGGGTAGGTAACCTACGGCCCGCCGCCGCTAAATGTCCGACCCGTCAGTGCACGTGATGAATTCACGTGCACCCGGGCCGGGAACATTTTAATTCCTTCACGCCGACCGTACGCAAATATGTGGCCTCGGCTTGAAGGGGTTGTACCGGGGTGATGCCTACAGCTGCGTTTTTAACGTTTTAACGGTAACCTTTTTTAGAGCCGGCGGTTGGCTTTCTTGGGAGAACAACTGATGCGGCTCAGAATATTTCTACAGGTTACCAGTTTAGAGTTACAGAGAAGGTCTTGCGTTAGAATTATTGCTCTTGCTCTAACAATCGCGGCGACACCTCACGTGTGGTTTGAACACCGTTTACATTTGCGACTCTCGACTTACGTATGCGCTCGCTTCTGCGTGCGAACATGGAGGGATGGGGCGCTTTACTTCTGTCAGAAGGAATGTAAACATCCCTTGTGACAGTAATAGGCAGTGACAGGTACTCTTTATGGGGGAATTTGGGGTCTATAAGACCCCAAACCCCTCCTTCTGCACCTAAAAGCATTGAAAATGCCAAGTTTGATTGTTTTGAATACAGACATTTTTTAAAATTTGTCCCTCTAAGTTTTCTGTAAGCCGGAAGTGATGTCATGACATCGCTTCCAGGTTACTAGATCCGAGACCCAATCAAAGCCGATTCTGGATTCGTTCGGATCTCCGGCTAGCCGGCGGATGTGCTGGCTGGTCGTTCAGGGTTTCCCGATGGGATGGGAGAGCCCGGGCGAGCTGTGGAAGTCGGCGCAGGTGGGGTGGGGGTGGGCGGACACGTCCCATCCCGCTGTTTAGGATAACAGCTGCATCGGTTGTCATACCATGATAGCCAACCGCCGGCTATAAAAAAACAGTACCGGGGTGCGCATCACCCTTTCAAGCTGAGGCCGCATATTTGCGTACGATTGGCGTGAAGGGGATAAAAAGTTTGTGGGCCGGCTGCATATGAATTCATCACGTGCACTGACAGGCCGGACATTTAGCGGCGGTGGGCTGGGTGCGCTCCGCATGTTGCCGACCCCTGTACTAAGTCCTGTTTTACATGGGGATAAAATACTTATTTTACTCACTGAACTGCAACTCAATTTATAACATTTGTATCATGTGTTTTTTTCTGGATTTTTGGTCCATATTCTGTCTCTATCATTTAAAATATACCTATGGTAATTATAGACCCCTCATTTCTTTGAAAGTGGGCAAACTGCAGGGGATCAAATAATTATTTTCCCCATTGTAAAAGTGAGGGAGGATTTATGGAAAAGGGAGGAGGATTGTCAAATTAATGGGGGATCACAATTGAATTATATATGCAAACTGGGATTCATTTTGGGCCAGAGCAGATTAGATCTCTGGATAGATTGTTCTTCCCGGTTACCTATCATCTGTCCCTTTGTTGTTGGCTATTCCAAAAGAGCTACATAAGGTCCCTCCCATTGAAGTAACAGTGAGTTTTCCCTGTATATAGTCTCATGCATTCCTCAGCTGACATTTAATTGTTATAGATGCCTGTCCTATAGAATACATTGTTTTATAATAATATTGTATGTATTGTGTGTACACAGGACATAACCCATATCCTTCATATCTCCTGAGGAAGCAGGCCTGTTCTGAGAAACCTGTAGACCTATAAACATCCCATTGGCCAAGACGTAAAAAACATCATCTACTGTTGGATCACTGGATACAAGCACTTTTATGTCATGCTGGATTGTGTTTGATATAGAATGTGGGATATTACCAGGAGGTTATACATAAATGGGGTTGATATAATGTACAACACTTTTTTAGTAATACTATTTTACATTGGCTTTTTAAATATGAATTTTTAAATGGGAAATGTAGTCTAGACATTAATTGCATTTCACTTTGTTCTATTACTTTTTGTACCATAAACCCTGGTACACAGGAAAATGGAGAAACTCTCTGTACTAACTATTCGCTGTGCTATGGTGTTCTGACAGGGGACTGCGCCAGAACACATCGGTCAACGATTGCAGCCAATGGCTGAGAGCACTGTTTAGTTGCCGATTGGCTGCAGGTCTTCCAGAATGCTCATTCGACAGAAACCAGTCGTGGCTTCTGTCAAACAAGGACCCATACACACGGCAGAATGTCGGCCAGTATCTACTGTACCAACTGATTTGGGCCGATATTCGGCCCGTATGTTCAGTGCTTTAAAGTCTCCAAGTGGTGTTAAAAAGTTAAATTGTCAAAACTAGGGTGTAGGTACATGTGATACTAAGTTCCCATATACTTATTGATCTTTGAATATGTACAACCCTATTTAAAGTTGAGTTCCACCCACTTTTACAACTCTTCAGCATCCCTCACTAAACTGTGCACTGTAAACGAATTGGATATTTTTAATTTTTTTTTCTCAGCACCTACTGTATATCTGCTGTATTCATTTTTCATTTCCTCCTCCCTGGCCGTGGCCCATCACATCATTTCCTGTTTGCTATGCCTTCTGGGAAGGGGCAGCAACTTCCTCTGACACTGACGTTGCTATGGAAACCTGACCTGAAACCTATTACACTGCTTGTGCTGCACTGAGCATGTGCGAGTTCTGCATGGATGAGATCCAGGAAGAAATACAGTCTGGCTTCAGATGCCCACACTTAAGATGGCCACGGCCTGCTGTAAGTTTATAAAATAACAAACTACTGCTATAAACTAACAAAACAGGCCTTAGTTTACAGGCTAACGTTACTAGAATACATTAAGCTTGTGTTTTATAGGGGTATTTTTATTTAAAAAGTATAATTTCGGCCGGAACACCACTTTAAGTCTGTTGGCGCTCACAGAGCAGGAGAAGGTATCTCTAAGGGTGATATTAAAATGTATTATTATGATTATTTTATTATTAATGATCTTGGGTAACATCTACCCACAACTGTGTCATTTTAAACGTAAAATGTTCATGCTTGACAGTAGTGCATCGTTCACACAATGCCATCTGATCTTGCATAGTGGCATCACCAATACAGACACACAGACAGCCACCAGTTACACAAGTGCTCGGATGGACAACACAGTGGCATGCAGCATGCAGACAGCCATGAGAGATTATTAACCTGGAGGCATAGGATCGCAGTATATGAGAGCACGTTAGAGACAAGAACTCCTCGCCATTGTCACTGAGACTGGTGAAGCAGTGCTGAAGCGTGGAGCAGTGTGAATGAGGAAAGTACAGTTTGTCCAGCACATACAAATATCTCCGCAAGTGGCGGCAGGCGGAACTGAAAGACAAGGAGGGGGTAAGAGGGAAAGAAACAACGGAAAAGGGGGAGAGGGAAAGAGAAGAGGGAGAGTTTGCTTTGAGTAATTACGTTATTTTGAACAACGAAAGAGGTTCTTGTGTCTGCAATGCTTTAGATGCTGCTAATTGGCCAATTCAAGGACAGAAGTAGATGTTTGATGAAGTCCCCTCCTCTGTTGCTACTCATCTACCATAGGTTCCCCCTGCTATGCCAATTGGCTGCTGGAGTCCCAAGAAAAAGTCTGGTGCTTCTGGGTACAGAGAAACATGTGATTCCCTCCCTTTTCTCCCATATCGCAGCACACAGTGCCTGAGCGAGCTGCCAATAGTAAGGCCTAAGGGTTGTCACATGAGAAGGGTTATTAGCCCAGTGCAAGCTTCTGTTCAGACTTAACCTGAAACGTATACAGGGATTTTGATGGACTCCAGCAAGTAGCAGGAAAGTGCCAGCAGTGGAGGGGGTCTCCTGTGCACAATATCCAAGATATTACCCTGAATAGGCCAAGGCCAGGTCCAATTCAAAGGCAATATGTGAGGATAAAAATAAGGAATTTGACATTGCTGCCTTTTTTTAAAGGTGCCAGAGCAATAACCCTGATCCTGGATTCACTACCTTGAGCCACTGAGCAGGAATAAGCATGCAGAACAGAAGTTTAGGGCATTCTGGAGACTCCATGACTTCACTCTAGGTCAATGACTCAAATAAGTAGTGAGCCAGGATGACAGTCCCAAAATCTGCACCTTTAAAAAGAAGTCATCAACAGTAACTGCCACATTTCCTTCCCTACATTTTATCTTTAAAGCAGAGCACTTTCAATTTAGGAATCCCATGCAGTTAGTTCCATGATCCCCTACATGGCAGAAAGTAACAAATAAGCCAGACTGATGGAAGGTATTAAAGTGATATGAGAACCAAAAAGCAGGCACCCTGGAAGCCTCAACTTCAGGGCATTCTCTATGCAAATACTGACTCTTTAGATCTGTGCCTCAGAGAGGAGCACAGAAAAGTTTGAATGGGTGAGCCGAAATATGCCATGGCATACAAAGGTTCTAGGTTGAGGTCTCCCGAATCACTCTGGAGACTACTAAGGTTGTCCAAATAACAGGCTAGATATTAAGTCCAAGTTCACCTTTTTTCAGGTTTTTGAGTTGCGTAACTTTGCATTCCTCTTTTCTTTTTTAGGGATAAAATAGATGTGAATCCTAAATGGATGACATTTAGTTTGCTAAAGCATTGTATATCAACCTGACATGTTGTTTTCTTTTATAAAACACTTGATTTCACCTTTTGATTAACCTTCATTGCATCTCAGTGCTGCAGGTCTTCTGTAGACTTACTGCAGTCACTTCCTCTTTAGATGCCAGCTACAGCTAAAGCTAAATGACCTTTCTCAGGGCAGATATTCTTAGGATGACAACAGTGGACCATGCAAGCCAAATGTGTATTAGAACAAACACTTGTAGTCCTAATCAGACCTCCAAAAACATCTCCATAAAATAGAATTCCACTGAAGAACTCCAGTATCCACATGCGTATAGAAAAAGAAGACCGCTCTGATGATGCATGTTTATGACGAAACGTTGGGAGGAGCTAAGGACGCTGACCGGGACCCAGCGGCCATTTTGTTGGTTGGAAACACAGGTTGTGTAAGGAGACGCAGGTCGCCTCCGTCCGCCGGGCTTCGGGGCGATTGCGCAGCGGGCTAGCGCTGAGACGTACACCCGTTCGCGGCCTGATGGTGCGGCGCGCGCGGGTGCACGGCGGTCCCCGTGTGCGCGCCGTTGCCCGTGCGGGTGTCCGGTAGCACGTCACACGCTGACGCGCTCGCCGGGAGGCTACTTCAGATGACTCCAGCACCCAGTCGGGTTGCTGGTTTGTCGTCAGCTGTTCCGTTCCCCTGAACTATTGCTAGTTCCTTGTTCCTGTCTGCCTGTGCTGAACCTCTGCCTGTCTAAAGGATCACTCTGCCTGTCTGATACCCCTGACCCCTGCTTGTCTAAAGGATCACTCTGCCTGCCTGATACCCCTGACCTCTGCCTGCTTAACGGACTCTGATCTGCCTGATACCCCGGTTCTGACCTCTGCCTGCTTAACGGACTCTGATCTGCCTGATACCCTGGTTCTGACCTCTGCCTGCTTTACGGACTTCCTGTTTCTCAGTTCCCCGGTCCTGCACGGCACCTGCCGGTGTTCTCCAACAACCAACTAGGACTTCTAGCCAGCCTTCCTGATATCCTGCAACTACCGGAAGCCCATGCCTCCGCGTGCCTCCGACTCCCTGTATCACCTCCAGGGGTTCGGGTGCGCGTGGTCGTAAGGGCAAGCCGCTCTCGGCATCTTGGCCTTGGTGAGTATTAGTCATGACAGGTTGTTTCCCCTTGCCTGTCAGTTTTCTCAATCATGTGAGTGTAACAGTTTTATTTTTAAATACATTTTACTTCTTGGATGCCTGCGCAATGAGCGGTCTTCTTTTTCTATATGCATGTGGATACTGGAGTTCTTCAAGAGAAGTTTTTGGAGGCCTTTATTTCCCTATTGAAAGATGTTCTGATCTGCTGTGGAGTTGATTGTTCTGTGGAGGATTTCTGGTTTCATAACCTACACATTTAATGTGTGTACCCTACACACTGACGGCAAGAGTCAGTAGTATTGGGTGTTGGTGGTGGCTTTCCTATTTGTTTTTATCAGGATCGATCAACTAGAGGACTTTGATTATCGTCTTCAACCAATTTATTATGACAACCTTTTTTATCTGTTTTTATTCTCCTAGAGCTGCACCTTTTCTTATATTGTGTCTCATTGCAACCAGTAATATAGTGCCAGCTGCTTTTTTATTCTTGGTTTATTATTTTATTTCAAGCGCAACAGATCTGTATTTTTAGTCCCAATCAGACGTCCATATGACAGGGTGACAACGCAGAAAGAAAGATTGGAAGACTTATAAAAGAAGTGCCTGGACAAAGACCCTCGTGACAAGATCACCAGGTATTATTTTAGTGAAAACTGCAGATTAAAAAAAAACATAAAAAATGAAATATTTACATTGTGATAAGTTTTTAGTAATTGGGTTTACATCAAATTTATACATGCATTTCTTGTTTCACAATTCTAAATGTTGTGTTCTTCTGGCCCCTTCCACAAATACAAATTTCCCAGATGCATTGGACAATCCACATACAAAAATCTCTAAAAAATAGTAAAATGGCAGCTAGAACATCCCCTCATCGTGTTTTCAGTGGAAGTCATACAAAATGCACTGCAGAGCAGATCATAGCAAGTTTTCTTTGTTGTTTTTTTTGGTTTAATCCAACCTACCACAATAAAACAACATTTTGGATACAAAATCATACAAGAAATTTGAAAAATGAAAGTCTACAGTACTGAAATCCTAAAAAACTAGTCAAGATTTTAATGAAATTTAAGAAGACACAATCTGGAGTGCTCCTCACACATGGTGGTTGGATGGTCTACTTCCCGAGTACTTCTTGTGCTGTGCTATCAATCAGATTCAAACTTCTTTAAGTGGAAGTAAACCCATCCATAAAACAGTTTCATTTCCGGCACATGCCGGAAATGTAACACTCCCATTGGTTGTGCTCTCAACCAAACTGTCAAACCATCCAATGGCTGGTGTTATAACTAATCACATGTGCAGCATCATGGCAGTTGTAGATTAAACCGAGGCAAACATGGCAGCTTCCTTGGCTGAAAACGATAGGGGGGTTTACTTACACTTTAAGCTGGCTACACACAAGTAGGTTTCTGAATGAACGAACTTCACATGAATATGTGTTTGAACATCCATGTGAAAATTCTTTGTACATTCGATGACTAGACAAATGTCGTTTAAAAGTACTTCCAAATGTAGTTTGCTTTTAACATTTGATTTTGGAATGAATGTAATTTCTCAAATGAAAACCACATACACAGTTTGGAATTTGACATTTTTTTTTTCCATCCTGCTCCTTTGAAATTTTCTCATCACTGTGGTCGAAAATAAACATTGATTTGACTCTACTAATGATAAGAAAAATGAAACATTTTCAACTCATGTATAGCCAGGCTTTAAACGTGTTTGAATCTGACCACGTGAAGATTAGTGCCGACAATTTTATAGCTTGTGCTCTCAAGGAGCCTGAAGTGGGCGTGTTCAGGAACATCTCTATGACATCAGAAGGAGTTGTCAGGTAACCAGATCACTGACAAAAGGGACCACAGTGGGCAAGTTGTGTCCCTTGTATGCATTACAAAAATGTATTTATAATTTTGACTGTTGTATGCACTTCACTTTTAGTTGTCTTGTAAACCTTACAACCCCCCCTCCCCAAGTGGAAGCCACCTACCTACTTACTTTCAGCCCTGTTCCCAAGTTCTTCAATATGCATCCCTACCTAGTGCTCCACAACCTTTGCATAAAAAAAGCTTGGGTCATCGCCACCTTCTTTGCACACCTGTCACTCCGTTCATTTGAACAGCTGAAGTTGGGATGGCTGGGAGAAGCCACAAGTACAGAGCAGGATCTTCCTTTCTTTTTTTTTTACTGACGATCACCTCACTACTCTCCTGGGGAATGCACCTCCAAAAAAAAAAAAAAAAGAAAGATGCCTAAAGCTCCTCATCTCTGGGCAAAAAAAATAAAAGTTTTCAAATGCAGTAGGACTGTGTCCGCACTTCACGGGTTAACTGCTCATTTTTGTCTAGAGGAAGGAGATAGGAGAAGGAAGATATACTTTCCTAATCCTCACAGACCAGTAACAGTCCACCGCTGGACTGTAGACTGTGGGGGGTGCCGTTATCCGGTGGAATGAAGGATTAGGCGAGTATAAGCCTTCTCCTCACCCCTAGACAAAATGAGCCAATAACTGGTGCAAAGCAGGCACAGCCCAGCTGCATGGGAAAACGTTTTTTTTTTTTTTTTTGCCCAGAGTTAGATGAAACCATATAGACCACTGTGCAATAAACATCAGTATATGCTTGAACAAGGAATTTCACTGCAGGATCACCGCAGAATATTTCAATGAAAACTGACGATTTTTAAAGACGGAAAACATATTCTGCAAGATATTAAACCTTATATGAAATCCAAAGTGTGTGGTAAAGGCAAATTTTGGGGGGTTTAAATAGAGAAGGGAAGGCTGATGGCCCACTTGGTGGAGTCCCCACTGGGGAAATTCACCCCTCTACTTGTCCCGATGATCACTCTCACCAAGATAAAAAGTAAAGGGAAATGCAAAAAAGAATTGTCACCAGAGCAAGAAGTGAGAGGGAATTTCCCAATGGGGACATCTGTCCCTCCAGAAATGTGATGTCATTTAGAGAGATTCCTTATTTCTTGTTGCATTTTCCGGACAGGAAATCAACATAAATTGCCAGCAAAATATAACCTAATATGGGTTTTAACCCATCCCTATGGTCTAAAAAAAGCTGTTTTTACTTTACAGACACTTTCAGCAACAGGGTTTAGATCTATATTTAAAGTGGTTGTACACCCCATTACATACACCCAGTGAAGTGACTGGTCTCAGGTGATGCACAGATAAAACAAATCCTCCTACATGTTATACCTGTTTATCTGCGTCATTTTCTTCGCTACAGCCAACGTGCTGAATTTTAAAGCTTTTCTGAGGGTTCAGAAAAAGCGGGTGGAGAACTGAAGTTACTCTGCACAGCTCAGAGAGGAGAGCTCTGAGAGCTGACTGGACGGAAAGGGACACACCCCCCCGCTACACAACACACCGGAACAGAGCTGAGGCTGTCAATTAGCTGGAGGTCCCTCCCCTGTCACCATTTTCTCTTGGTGACAGGAAAACTTGTCAGAAGCGATTCATGCTGATAGCAGAGGAATGAAGCAGCAAATAAAAGTGACACTTAGTGATCCCAACTGAGACAAGTACACACTATAGAGCAGGGGTGTCAAACTCAATTTCATCACGGGCCATATCAGCATTCTGGTTGCCCTCAAAGAACCGGTTGTACCTGTAAGACTAGATGTCCAGAGCACCCCACCCACCCTTACATCAGAAGTCAAGAGTCCCCCCACCCTCCCTTACTTCCCATTGCACCCTTCGTATCTCATGCTGCTGTCTGGAAGAAGCAGTGGATCTGGGAAGCAGAAAGTGCAGGGTCTGGAGGAGGACCAGAGGAAAACTTGAGTCTGCTGAATGGTGAGACCAGGTTAGATGAAGACGAGGTGTGGCTGCGGCTGTAGAGAGAGGTGGAGGAACTGTAGAAGGAGTTCTGTCCTCTCTGTTGCCAACCGCTGAGATAAGGTGAGGGCAGAAACAAGGGGATTTCCGCAGCTGCAAGAGAGGTGTGAGGGTCACTTAAAATGGCCGGATTCAGCCTGCAGGCCTTGTGTTTGATGTGCTATAGAGGGATAGGCTTTGTTCATATTTCATGTCTAAGGTTTACAACCACTTTAAGATCCTTTAAAGATAACTTAAAACTAGAACTATTCCTAAATTAAAACTTTCCCTGGTGGTTATTATTAAAGTCACTCTGACCTCAAAATGGTTAACACTCCAACACTGACTGCTGAAAATGGGATTCAAGAAAGAATAAAATCTGCTGAGTGCTGTTTAGCGGTGTTGGGCCCAATACCGGGCTGAGGAAGGTCTGGCACAGAGAGCAGCTCTTACTCTAGGGACAGGATGCATGCGGTTTGGAAGAGTCCCATTGCAAACAACTGGTCGTAGAGAGAATCACATTTCACATGAAAGGCAAGAGGAACCTGGTAACCTGGGACGTCTACAGTAATCTCAACACTCCTTCTCAGAAGATTGTTCCTCATCAACAATCTTCTGAATGACTCTGTTATTCTGTTCCCTCTTTATACAAGCTGTGAGAAGGGTGAGACTAACTAAATCATATTTTTATACCTCGATGGCAAATATATATATATACATACACACACACACACACACAATACTGTCAAAAATATTGGGACGCCTGCCTTTACACACACATGAACTTTAATGGCATCCCAGTCTAAGTCCATAGGGTTCAATATTGAGTTGGCCCGCCCTTTGCAGCTATAACAGCTTCAACTCTTCTGGGAAGGCTGTCCACGGAAATGTTTGACCATTTTTCCAGGAGCCCATTTGTGAGGTCAGGCACTGATGTTGAATGAGAAGGCCTGGCTCACAATCTCCGCTCTAATTCATCCCAAAGGTGTTCTATCGGGTTAAGGTCAAGACTCTGTGCAGGCCAGTCAAGTACCTCCACTCCAAAATCACTCATCCATGTCTTTATGGACCTTGATTTGTGCACTTGTGCGCAGTCATGTTGGAACAGGAAGGGGCCATCACCAAACTGTTCCCACAAAGTTGGGAGCATGAAATTGTCCAAAATGTCTTGGTATGCTGATGCCTTAAGAGTTCCCTTCACTGGAACTAAGGGGCCAACCCCAACCCCTGAAAAACAACTCCACACCATAATCCCCCCTCCACCAAATGATTGACCAAATGACCAGTGCACAAAGCAAGGTCCATAAAGACATGGATGAGCTAGTTTGGTGCGGAGGAACTTAATTACACATAATAAACTTGTTACTTGTGTTACTTGTAAGTGTGGCTGTCAACTGTGTGTTGGCTAAAATACTTTCCTAAGGAAGGTCATACACAGTTCAAATCTCAGCCGGTTCAGCAGACAGAATGTACCAAGCTGATTTATCGATCAACTTGTGTACAACCAGCATGCTGGGTTTTACCTGCGATTATTGCTAGGGGCTGCTATAATAGCTGCTAGCAATAATCATGGTCTTCTCCCGGCGGGGACGGCTTTCCCCACCCTCCTCGCCAGGAGAAGACAATAGCCTGGCAGGAGGGATTCCTGCAGCAACACTGTCTGTGTTGATGGGGCAATCAAGCAAATTTCTTTCCTGCAACCAGTGGTTGCAGGAAAGAAATTTGCTCAGTGTATGGCCAGTCTTATTTTCTTTGCAGTAGAACAAAAGCTTACACGTGTAATAAAGGATTGAAAAAAAGATGTGTGGCTTTGGATCATCAAGTCACCTCAGAGTAGAGCTTACAAAAAGCAAAAATTAAGGCATGCTTGCACAATGGAAGAGGAGCTCGTTTCCAGGTTCAGATCTGCCCATGTGCCTTAAAGCGGAAGTAAACCCATCCTTAAAACAGTTTCTTTTCCGGCACTTGCCGGAAATGTAACACTCCCATTGGTTGTGCTCTTAACCAAACTGTCAAACCATCCAATGGCTGGTGTCATAACTGATCACATGGCAGTTGTAGATTAAACAGAGGCAAAGATGGCAGCTTCCATGGCTGAAAACAATATGGGGGTTTATCTACACTTTAAGGCCTAAAGACAGTCATAACCTCATGGTCCAAATAGCTGGCAAACAGCCATCACCCCAATGCACCTAGGACCCTCCATAATGCTACAGGTTCTTAGCCTGACCATCTCTACAAGCCCACTGGGTCTTCAGTACAGCTATTTCTTTAAGACTGTCACTCTGAATCTGGTCATAAGTTTGGGGCTGCAGAACTTCTCATCACTTTATGGACCACATTGCACACACATGCCCACCATCCCAAGTCTTCAGAACCTGCAAATAGCCTTCCGTCAATGATCTCACACAGACAAAGAGCCAGCACATGTGTAGCAGGGCTAGAATAAAGGCTCTGACATCAAGGTCTGTATGCGGTCATGCCAGAATTAGCTATCTGTAGGTCACCACCACTCTATGAGGGTTCTCAAAACATCCTAACTCTGCTTTACCAGTAATAAAGGCCCAAATCCAATACTTCTATTCCACAGCTGCTATTCATTGTACATCTTGAAAGCAAATATTTCAAAGTGAATTAATGCTAAATTACCACTGGAACAACATGACTATTACACACCATCACCCAGGCTATAATACTGAATCATTTTTTTCCCCCCAAATTATTTTTGAGCCAAATATAAAAACCATTTGGAGAAGTCTGGAAACAAAAAGTTATAAACTTTTGGGAAATACTTTGCCAGGCCACAGGAATCCATCCACTGAAAACAGTTTATTACAAAAATATGGAAAACATGGCCACCAACAATGGCAGAGGAATTCCCCAATGCAGAAATGTTCTGTTCTGGGGAGGAGGACTATGTCATTTTTATGTGAGCAGAACAATGAACAGTATCATGCCATACGCAGCTCACAGTGACAAAACAGGATGGAACCAAAGACTGGATGAAGTCTTAATGATTCTCGTCCTCATGAGTTGTGTGCCCTTGGGAGCTGGAAATATCTTCTTGATTAACCAAATAAATCTAAGAAGCAAAACATAGTCGCATTTCCACTGATGGTAAGTGCTTGCATTGATGGGAAGTGTTTGTTAACACGCCACAATGTGGCCCTTATTATTATTATTTTTTATTTTATTGGATTGTGCATGGGATGTCCAACTTCAAGCAACAAGTAAAGTCAATCAATGATCTGCTAAGGCAAGCCATAGATGATTCAACTTTATTTCCTGAAAGCACGGGTTGCAGGAGAGAAAAATCGCTTGATTCCACCATTAACATAGTCAGTGATAATGGGGAAATCCCTCCCGCAGCGCTATTTGTGGTCTGTGGGCGGGGAGCCTTCCCAGTTGGTCCAACACAATGATTACTGCTAGCGGGTATAACACAAAATGCAAACAAATGCAAAAAAATCTGACAAGCTATTTGTACTAAAGTCGACTGATAGATGGATCGACTTTAGTACAACCAGCATGCCCAAAGGTGGATCGAATCTTGACCTGTCTTTGGCTGGCTTAGGCCCCTTCCACATGGCGCAGGAGATCTGCCAGCTGATCGCAGTTGAGCAGGCAGATGGCCGGTCTGTGTCGGCTCTGCACAAGCAGAGCCGACACAGACACACCCCCCTCTCCTCTATGTTTGGTCGGATGTAAACAAATCGCCTGTCTGTTTACACCCGACTGCCATCTGATCCACTAAACGGAAAGGAAACCGATTCCCATCTGTTTGTTTTTAGCGGATCAGATTGGATTTTGGCGGGTGTAAATGGATACATGTCAGTTTACACCCGCAGCTCCACAGAGGAGAATGTAGGGTCGGATTAGGTCCACCTGAAAAACTGACAGGTGGACCCGATCAGTCCACTTGTGTTTACAGGCCCCTCAGCAGAAAATACTGAAACCATGGCAGAATGCCTGCTCAATTAATCTTAAGGTATTTGTAACTCCAAATGAATAAAATCTCAACTTTAAAGAGGTTCTAAAAGCTCAAGGTTTTTGCATTCAATGCATGAAGGTAAAAAAAAAAACCCTTCTCTTTGCAGCAGCCAGCCAAATACTTACCTGAGCCCCATGTCGATTCAGCGATGTGCACAAGTGCCTCGGCTCTCCGGGGGACTCCGCCTCCTCATTTGTTGCGACTGCTGTCAATCACAGCCACTGAGCCAATCAGGAGAGAAAGAAGGAGGGGCGAGTGAATGCGTGTGAATGGACAAGCTGAGCTGTAGCTTTGGAACGAGCCTGCTTGAGTCCCCCAATTGCAAGTTGCTTGCTCTGGGGGCACACGGCAGGAGGTAGGGGCCAGGAGCGCTGGCGAGGGACTTGAGAAGGAGGAGGATCAGGCACAGCGGAGGTAAGTAGAATAAGCACTGTGCTCTGAATGGACTGCATACTCGAGTGTGCCATCCATTGAGAGTGCTGTTCCATGGCCGTGACTCTTGTGCGCATGCACAGGAGTGACATCATCGCGGCTCGCCCATTCAAACGGCCGGCGTCCATGAACCCGGAAGGAAGACCGGGTGAAGACGGAAGCCCTGGCAGTGGTGTGACAGCGTGCTACTAGAGGGCTTCGCTTTAAGGTAAGTCTTCCTTAATCTGTTAGTATGCGATGCATACTAGCAGATTATGACATCACCTTGCAGGGGAACTGTTTTTTTGTTTCCTAGTTTACTTCCACGCTAAAATGTTAAAATAATTTCAAAATACATTTAACCACTTCCATACCTTAGAACTTCATATGACATCCTGGGCTTTCAGTGGTGATATCTGAATGATGCCTGCATCTGCAGGCATCATTCAGATATAATTTTTGTCAGCCGGCGATTCCCTGCACTGTAAGAACAATCATAGCGACTGTTCAACCGCTTGATTGTTCTCCCAACGCTTCTAGCGGCTCACCCATGCGATCGATGAGCCGGAGAAGAAATCTGCCGGCGCCGGAAGTTAGTCATAGAGGAAACCGAGGGCCAGATGGCAGTTTCTATGACTCTAGGAGGCCCGGGCGCGACGTTATGACGTCACGTCCGGGCCGGCGGAAGTGAACAATGCCCGGGACTTGGCTGAAAAACCTGAGATACTTAATTTTTTCTTATAGACCAAACATCTCTCCATAATGAGGACCTGTCACGCACTATTCCTATTACAAGGGATGTTTACAAGTGATCAAAAAAAACATTTTTTAAAGGGAAAGTGTAAAAAAAAATAAAAATAATTAAAAAAATAAAATTAAAGCACCTCTATCCCCACATGCTCGCACAAAGAAGCGAACGCATACATAGGTCGCATCTGCATATGTAAACGACGTTCAAACCACACATATGAGGTATCACCACGAACGTTAGAGCAAGAGCAATAATTTTAGCCTAAGACCTCCTCTAACTCTAAACAGGTAACCTGTAAACAATTTTAAAGTGTCGCCTATGGAGATTTTTAGGTACTGAAGTTTGGCACCATTCCACGAGTGTGCGCAATTTTAAAGCGTGACATGTGAGGTATCTATTTAGTCTGCATAACATCTGTCACATTATACAAAAAAATTGGGTTAACTTTACTGTTTTGTTTTTTTTCTTATTCATGAAAGTGATTTTTTCCAAATAAAAAAAAAATTGCGTTAGAAAAACTGCTGCGCAAATACTGTGCGACATAAAAAGTTGCAATGACCGCCATTTTATTCCGTAGAAATATTATATATATATATATTTATAGTTTGGGGGTTCTGAGTAATTTTCTAGCAAAAAAAAATGATGATTTTAACATGTAGGAGTGCTGGAATTCGAGCGGTATGGAAGTGGTTAAAGTAATTTTCAATATTTTGAAATCTGCAGCCTTCATTGAAATAATATCTTGGTGATCCTGCTATGAATGATAATATCCTGTCCGGGTCTCCAAAATATGCCCCTACGTTGTTACACTAATGAAAACCACACAGGTATAGATTACTGTTGTCACCATCAGGAAACCCTCCCTGAGAAAGTCCATGTAGCCATTATGGGAGCGTATGTAGACAATAAGTGGATGTAAAGAGGCAGTGGGAAAGTAGCAGCACTGAGTTGTAACAAAAGTATGAAAAAAGTGAAAACAAGCGTTTTAAAAAAAGGCAGCGGATTATAATACACAGTGCTTTTACAATATAAAAACCATTCAAGTTAGGGATTTCATCAAATATAACAATCGCATACAGCAAGATTTGGCAGTTACAGAACAAAGTATCTGTACATTACTGCATCCTCTTGTCATATGATTCTGTGCTATGCTACTTAGAATGAGGGTGGTGCTAAGAATTTGGAAACGCTGTCCAGTTTTTTTGTTGGCAGGGTCAGCAAGCAACTACAGGTAATTAGCTAGAAGTACAGCCAGATACCATTGATTAATGTAATGATGACAATCAGAAATTCAGCAGTATGATTTCATGTTTGGCTGGAGTATAAATGTAGTCCAGGGAGACTAATCACTAGTGAGGACCGAATCAAGAACACATTTATAAACAGGTCAGCAGTGTTGGCTGTCCCCACAGGATCACTTTAGGAATTTTAAGTAGAGAACGCTAGTCCTTAAAGCGGAGTTCCACCCATTTTTTTCTCTTTAGCTGTGCTGCATGGCCTTAGCTCCTAGTTTTCACAATGGCCATTTTTTTTTTTGATGATAAATACCTGTCTTTTGTATTTTAACATTCCTTCCGCCTTGCGATCGCCTAGGTCAGGGATCTTCAAACTACGGCCCTCCAGCTGTTGCAGAACTACACATCCCATGAGGCATTGTAAAACTCTGACATTCACAGACATGACTAGGCATGATGGGAATTGTAGTTCCTGAACAACTGGAGGGCCATAGTTTGAAGACCCCTGGCCTAGGTGATTGCGTAACTAGGCGATTCGCAAGTGTTCATAGAATAGTAGCGTCATTAATCCCATGACTCTTTGCGAATCGCCTACTGCCGAAATCTTGCATATGCAGGGAGATAGAGGAGCTGTCAGAATTCATCAGTGATGTTGGGGGTGGGTGGGACTGAGCAGCTATCGAACACCAGCCAATAGGATGGGGTCAGGGCGGGCCGCTACGTGTATGCGGATCTGCCCCCTTTCTTAAGAAGCCCATTAATTGGCTGGTGTTCAATAGCTGCTCGGTCCCGCCCACAACCAACATCACTGATGAATTCTGACAGCTCCTCCATGTCCCTGCACACAGTTACATTACAAGTCTGCTCAATGTTATACGGTCTCAGCGCAGGCTACACTATATATATATATATATATATATATATATATATATATATATATATATATATATATATATATATATATATATATATATATATATATATATATATATATATATATACATATATATATATACACACACATATACATAGGATTATATAGAGGCATTACTGAGCATGTGCGAGATTTGTGTTGGTGCTCTCCGGGCAACACCATTGGATGGCCACGCCCCATGGCTATAAGAGGTGCCGAACAGCGGGGACATCACAATGAAGGCAGACAGCTTCAGCACAAGATCACCTTTTTTTTTTGTTTTCTAGCGGGTAACCATCAGCGATTTAGAAGACAGCGGCAGCGAGGAAGAAGAAGACCACACCAGGAGATGATGGCTCTGGGCTTCTTTTTTCATAAAGGACTTGTCAAAAAACGGCTCTTTTATTTTGTCAACATTTCACAGTTTTTTTGGTGAATTGGTAGGGGTAGGATGTGCCATTCAATTGGGGGGGGACCGGGATCTGATGGCCCCCTTGATAATGGTGACTTCCAGATTCTGATAAGCCCCCCCCCTGCCCGCAGACCCCGACAACCACCGGCCAGGGTTGTTGGGAAGAGGCCCTTGTCCTCATCAACATGGAGGCAAGGTGCTTCGGGATGGAGGGGTGGCAGGGGGGGTAGGGCGGGGTCCCCTCCGAATCCATACTAGACCCGAAGGGTTTTGTCGGCAATTTTTTATTTATTTTTTTACATTCAGCTTTCAGCGGGAAAGCCCACTGACTGCTGATGATTCATCGGTTGTTAAGGATGCACTTGCCGTCTTTCTGGCCCCCTTCTTAGCCACCAGCTATATACAGTGTGTTTACAGAGGAAAAAAATGTAAAACGCAAAATGCATGAAAACTGCATGCAAAATGCACTGGAAAACTTGCCTGAAAAGCACAGCAGCATAGATGTGAACCTAGACTGTAGATGGCCTACTGAATAAGCCAAATTTTGATTTTTGGGTGGCCCTGCAAGCACCATTTAGCTATACAAAAAGTCGATTCAAAAATCAACTGAGCTTGGTGGAAACTTCCTGGCCAAAGAGACTGTATCTCCTATCAGATAAAGTCACTGTTCGGCAGTGCCACTGTATTCAGACAGATGTGAATGCCATGGCTGCCTGAAATGCAAACATTGGGAGAGGGGATTGAATCTCTCTCAGAGAGCTGAACGATAGAAAATCAAACAGTGGCGAGGTACAGTTAGTCCCCTACATACGAACTTTCGAGTTGCGAGCCTTCAAAGATACGAACATACATTTGCATGTTCAATTGTGTGAGTTCGTTCACATTTCTGGTTCTTATAGTACTGTATACAGCAAAGTACACAGAACCACATCTACATTTCAACCTTTTTTCCCCTTTTTCACCCATGTATTATTACATTTGTGAAATGTGTTATAAAGCTATCACAATATTTTATTGGGCCGATTGTGTTAGTTGGGTACCTAGGCTAGCTGTGTTGGACTTGCAAACAATTGGACTTTTGAACTGTAGCCTATAAAGATGAACTCCAAATCGACCATGGCATACCTGTGATTAAAGTCAGAAGACCATTATTTACAGGGTAAGTCCACCCCCTCCCTGCAGGAAACAAATGCACACCGCTCCAGGTAATCTTGTTAAGCAACTATCTCTCCTCAATATCTCCGGGTGCCAGTTCGATCCGCAACCGCAAGTATCATGAAGGAGAAGAGGAGAGTAACGGCACTCCTGATGAACAAAGATAACCGTGAATGCTTTATTTAATAATGTGACATTTCAGACACATTGACAACGCAGGTCCAGCAGGGACCAGCAGTAAACGCCTTTCACATAATATGCGCTTACACATATCAACGATTATGATCGTTGATATGATGACCATTAACCGCTGGTAGCTGAAGGAACAGTGTTGTCATTGTGTCTGAAATGTCATACTATTAACCTCCCTCGCGGTATTCCCGAGTGAGGCCTCGGGGTTAATTTTCATTACCAAAAGCGGCAACCCTGAGCCACGCTCGGGATCGCATCGCAGTATCCTGGTACAAGTTACTTACCTTGTCCCCAGGATCCTGCGATGTCCTCCTGCTATGTCCTCTGCCCGATGTATTACTGTTCCGGGCTCCATTCCCTGAGAGCATCGCGATGCATGGGGGCAGAGCCCGGCAACAAATTCAAAAAAGTACAAAACATAATATACTGTAATCTGTAGATTACATTACTGTATCGAATAATTTAACATCAGTTTTGTCCCTAGTGCTTTGTCCAGTGCCCTGCCTGCACTTTTATATTATATGGGCGGCACAGTGGTCTAGTGGATAGCACTCTCCCCTAGCAGTAAAAAGGGTCCTCCGGTTTCCTCCTACACTCCAAAGACATGCTGGTAAATTAATTGGCTTCTGTCTAAATTGGCCCCAGTATAAGAATGTGAGTTACGGACCTTAGATTGTAAGCTCCTTGAGGGTAGGGACCGATGTGAATGTACAATGTATATGTAAAGCACTGCATAAATTGACAGCGCTATACAAGTACCTTAAATAATAATATATATACTCTGTTCTTTCTGCCTGTAAACTTGAGAAGATCCATGGCATCCAAAAAGCGTACCTCCAGGGCTTTTTTTCAGCAGGAACTAGGGGGAACTCAGTTCCACCACCTCTGGCTTAGGTCTTCTGTTCCCTACTCACCACTATCACTTGGTAACACTGAAGTCCAGCTTCTGCGTTTACAAGTGATAGCTTATCTCCCAGTAGCTCCCACATGTCAGATCTCCTGTGCAGATCCCACTGAGTGCCGGACAGGGACAAGGGAGTTACAGAACAGGTGCCCAGTGTTTAGTGCAGTCAAGGGCAGGAGAGGGTGCATGGTAGGCTGCACCCTCTGTGGTCTCCATTTTTTCCCTGGTGACCAGTTGTTGATGCTCTTACTGCAAAATCTTCCTTGCAAGTGACTGTAGTATAGTATATCATGCTGGGAGGTACTACAGCCGGATAGGTGTTTCAGCTTAATATTGCAACAAAGGTAAGATGTATGACAGATGGTGGAGCTTTTAAGGAGGGGGGAGAAAAATGAGGGCAGTGGTGGGAGGGGGTTGTATGCAGAGGGAAGAGCTACTATTTGATGCCAGTTGGCAGGTATGTGAGTGTGGCGGGCATGGTTGAGTTGCTGCACTTATTCTCCCTGCATACCTCTATGTCAAAAGCGGTTTTAGACCAGCTAGAAAACAGCGTTCGTGAATGAGAATACCTTGCAGAATTGAGTGATAGTGATTCGTGGGGAAATTCGTCATCAGACACTGAAAGTGACGAACGACAGCGTCGATTGAGCGACTGAGCAAATTTCAGTGTTTTTGATTTGATTACATTACTGAATAAAAAATATTATTATTCTTTTATATTTTTTTTATAATTATAGTTCTTTATTATATTATAATTTATGATTTTGTGTTTCAAACTTTATCATACCCGGGATGTCTACTAGACTCTTGTTTTGACAGATTTAAGTGAGTTATTCTTAAGAATTACAGGCCTTCAATATAAAACGCCAAATTTCCATGCAAAACAATGTACCGCTTTGACATTCAAAAATCAGACATAATCATACTGCAAGGGAGGGTAAATAAAGCATTCAAGATTTCCTTCACTCATCAGGAGTGCCGTTTCTCTCATCTCCCCCTTCAGTCCACCTCCCTTAAATGCCCAAAGGCTTGTGCCAATGGCCTCAGTTTGAGACTTTTAGAGATCATCCAGCATTCATTGACAGGTGCACTTGACATGCAGTTGATCTCTTGTCGACCTACATTTGACTTCCTCCAAGTGGGTTTTGCATCCCTATAGACTGGTATAGTATGGATTTCTAGTATGGGAAAGTAAAATCTGTCTGATGTGAACATAAGCCCGTCGAGACAAGCTTTAGGCCTCATGCACACTGGATGTTATAAAAATGCCAGTAGCGTCATCTTTAGAAAGCTGTAGCTGTAGAATGAGTTTTGCAGCATTTTTGCAGTAGCGTTTTTTTTTTTTTTTTAGCTTTCCTTAGCAAAACTTTACTCCCACAAACGCTTATGGCTCAAAAACGCTGATAAACGCCGAATAGCCAAGTTTTTTAGCGTTTTTAAAGGGGTTGTAAAGGCTCGTGTTTTTTCACCTTAATGCATCCTACGCATTAAGGTGAAAAACACCTTGCAGTCATCGCCCCTCCGTTTTACTTACCCGAGCCCCGAATTTTTCATTGGCGTGTCCCCGTCGTCCCTCTCTCCACAGGGTCCCGGCTCTTGATTGGATAAATTGGTAGCAGCGCAGCCATTGGCTCCCGCTGTCAATCAAATCCAATGACGTGGGAAGCAAATGCTAGACTCGGAAGCGCGCCCGCAAGGTAACCCCCTCGGGAGATCGCTTCTCCTAGGGGTTTATCTGATGCGGGGAGGAGCTGTAAGAGCCGCAGAAATGGATGTTCGGGGCCACTCTGCAAAACGAGCTTCACAGTGGAGGTAAGTTTGACATGTTTGTTATTTAACAAAAAAAAAAAAAAAAAAAGATTCTTTAGTGTCACTTTAAAGCGGGGGTCCACCTATCTATCGTTTTTTTTTTTTTTAGTTCATTCACAAACTTTTCTTCTCAGCATTACATACTCACATATTGTGTGTAATATGTCCGCCTGTGTCAGATTTCGTCGGAAAGAATAACGTATATTATTCACTGCAGGCGGTTTCCATCTTCATTGTGGGCATTTGAAGCCCACAAGCATTTATTTCCTGGATGTGGTGAATGCTGTGCTCCCAGCATTCACCGCTCGTTCCCGCACATGCTCAGTGGCATCCTGGGAAGCCTGAGACTAGCTCCCAGGAGTCTGGGAGAGGCTAAAACACGCCTACTCCCACGGGAGGAGAACCAGGAAGTGCAAAGAAGAATAGAAAAATAAAAGGTAATTACGGCGATTTAAATTTTTTTAAACGGCATGTCAGCATCTAAGCAAGGAAGAGAATACATACAGATATTGTTCAAAATTTGGGTGGAACCCCGCTTTAAGCTTTTATCAGAGTTAGAGCGTTTTTACAGTCAGAAAACACACCTGCCAAAAAAACGCTGATAACAGCCTATGTGTGCATGGACACATAGGATAACATGTTGGGGAGTTTACTGGCTGCGGAAAGAAATGCCTGAAGCCAAAAACAGCAGCTGTAAAAACGCCCAGTGTGCATGAGGCCTTAAAGTTGCCAGCATCATTTTCTGGCCCCGAATCCCAGCCTGAGAAAATACAGGCTGGAGTTCCTTCGTTTCCGAGCTTCATGCTCTGTAGCCATCAGAGAAGGGGGTAATTATGAAGTTTAGTATAAGAGGACTGCCGTTCTATTCATCGGAATCTGGTGTAAGAGACATATACCGTACATATAGTGTTGATTTCACATATTGCCTGAAGTAGCAAAGTTTGCAACGTTTTTAGCTTTGGATAAAGAAGGGAAGTGTTAAAAACATTTAAATTTTTTGGTGTCTCATCGAAGAGAATTTTCTTCACTTCCTGTTTTGAGAAACTACAGCGAGCGAGATGAGAACCAGGGAAATTGACAGTTTTTCCTTTACACCACTGCACCCCACGCCCCCCCCCCCACTGCAAGATTTTTCTTGTTCTGGTGATAACTCAGAATTTTAAATTGTCCCTTTTCAGTGCTGCTGACAGTGACCACAAGTATAATTTAAGGAGAACTCTCTCCAGTGGGTAAACAGACAGCAATATACAGTATACCCATCATAGAATCTAACCCATCCACACTCAAAAACTAGGAAAAAACCCCCCAAAAACATTGGCTTTAGAATGTTTTATAATGGTGCCATTTTCAAATTGACCATCTAAAGTTCAAGGGCTCCAATGGAAACCAGATATGATCGGTTCAGCTTGCAGCATACAGTTTCTTATCCCATGGCCCATATGTTCTCAACCACAGAGTAGGCAAGGATGAGTTTCCCATTCCCTCCATTAGACAACAGATGTCATTTCTGTAGCTTAGACTACAAAACACAAAGAGGCAACCCCTGGATTGGCTTCCATAGCCAACGTTCAGAATTTGCTACAGTTTCAAGGCTTCTCTTTGACCAAATGGGACTCCATGATAAAAAAGCTCAACATTTTCTGCGTGGGTGACGAGAAGCACTACAGACAACTGATGTCAGGAAATGGTTAAGCTTGGCAAGCCGCAGACAGCATGTGACACGACTGGGAAATGTTTAACAAATATGTCTCACCACCGAATTACCTCCTATTAAAAATCTGCAGACAAGCGGCTAGAATCAGTGCTCAGCTTCCTTCCTGTTTTCTAGTTCTGTAACTGTATCTCCAGCACTCCTGTACATCCTCATCGTGTCAAACGACCCGTGACAGCGGTGACTCCAAAAACAAGGGCCATCCACGCTGGCATTGGGGGAAGAACTTTGGTCTCAAGATAAACTACTCTTTATTTCTGATAACTCTAAAAATAACCCCTTAAAGTCCATCTCCAGCCAAATCTACTGTAGGGGAACGAGTGTCTCCGGGGCAAGAAGATGTAGGAAGCAATAACAACTTATTTTTAAACAGATATTGTTCTAACCTTTCCCCACTCTGCTGCCTGTGTCACGGCTGGGGAGAAAGCTTATGGTGCTCCAAAGTGATGTACACCAAACACTTCTGGCTGTAAATACATATCCATGACCAACACCTAGAGAGTTCTTCTAGAGTAAGGGTGTCAAACTCAATTTTATCACAGGCCGCATCAGCAGTATGGTTCCCCTTAAAGGGCCGATTGTATCTGGGGTGAGCTCTGTACAGAGAGTAGGGTTCAGGAGCGCGCAGCGCTCAGGAGTGCGCTCCGCGCAGAGCGCAGCGCTCAGGAGTGCGCTCCGCGCAGAGCGCAGCGCTCAGGAGCGCGCTCCGCGCAGAGCGCAGCGTTCAGGAGCGCGCTCCGCACAGAGCGCAGCGTTCAGGAGTGTGCTACGTACAGAGTGCAGCTTTCAGGGGTGCACCATGTACAGAGTGCAGATTTCAGGGGTGTACTACAGAGCACAGAGTTAATCAGGAGTGCGTTATGTATACACTGCAGGGTTCAGGGGTGAGCTGTGTACAGGGTGTAGGATGTGCAACCCCCCCCCTCCGCCTTCCTTGCATCTCTCTCTACTACCTGGCACAGCTCCAGTACCTCCCTGTGCACGCGTTGCATGGAGATCGTTCTCTCTCTTGGATTCTGATTTGTCCCCACTGTGCCTCGATGTGAGTGCATGCAGGGATCGGTTAGTTCTGGAAGCAGCTGAGCAAAACTGTCCCTTGTAAACACAGAAGGATCTCATATTGTGAGCAGCAACCATGCAGATAAACACAGCCCTCATAGTGTATGTAATACTTTTTTTTTTTTCCCAAAAATCTAGGGAGCACCTTATTTAGTGTAGTGTGCGGACAACTTTGCCTCCACTGCACTGAAATTCCAAACCGTGTTGACAGCCCTGTCTCAGTTCTAGACCATGTGAAATTTCCAACTTATGTATTGAAGATGAGGAAAGGGGCTCAGGGGGATGTTTACATTCCCTGTTGGGAATGGCTGTAATTATGGCTGTAAGCCATAATCATCAAAATTAAAAGAAAGACATGATATATATATATATATATATATATATATATATATATATATATATATATATATATATATAACTCTGTGTGTAATGCATCTATATAAAATATAGGGGTTTCACTTTTTGAATTGAATTACTGAAATAATTTTTGATGATATTATAATTTTATGAGATGCACCTGTATACTCGTTCTGGGTCATTGATTCAACATACTGAAGCCAGCAGGTTCTGCATAAAGCAGGCAATACACTAGTAGATTTATAAACATTTGCAGTACATTCGCTTGACTTGATGAATGTCGATCACAAGCAGTTTAAAATTTTATTTTCTTTTAACATTCAATTTTGGTGTGAATGGACTTTCCCATACGAAAACCACATACACTGCTAGAAATTCATTTGAGAAAAAAAATTTCCATCCTGCTCCTTTAAATTTGCTCATCACTGCAGTCAAAAACGATTGTCGCTTTGACCCTACTATTGATTAAAAAAATCAAACAAACATTCATAAAGAAAAAAACAACAAAAAAACATAAAAATCAAACAAACATTCTTAAAAAGAAAAACTGAAAAACTAATAGTCAATATCACCTGAGTTAAACCAACAATATGTGAAAAATAAAAAAAATAACAGGAATGAAAAAAAAAAAAAAAAAAAAGTCAGTAAAAGGCATTCTTCATATTTAGGGAAAAGTTTAATTTAAAGATCTGCTGTTCCAAGTGTCTCTATGGGCTTTTGATTGATAGGTGTAAGCTGGCCACATACACATGGCAATTTTCAGTTTTCGGGAACTGCAAATAGGATTGCAATTATTTGCCAGAAACTAAGCACTACCACTAATAAAATCAATTGACTATCAGAATTTTCAATTTTGAAGAAAAAAAACTTTGCACTAAATTCACCAATTTATTACAACAAAAGATCAAAATGAAATGATAAAACTTCAGCAATGTCTTCAAACGTGATACGATTTTTAAACCAGGGTAAGCATTGCAAGTTTTTTTCGTTCAGCACTGCAGGTCAAATGAAAAAACCTGACAGATCTCCATACCAACACAAGCCATGTTGGTGCAGCGATCTCCTCGTCTGTGCTATTGTATTCTAACAAGGGGACTTCCCTGTGTTCACAGCCATCGGCTGAGCGCTGATCGGATGCTGGTTTTTCCAGCATGTTCCTTCAACAAAAGACGGTCACTAGACTGCCTTCTGTTGAATAGACTACTGTACACACTGACTGAATGTTGGCTGGTTCCTGCTGAACCGTCCGATTTTCAGACAGTGTATACCAGCCTTTAGACCATTTTCGATCTATTTCCACGGTGCAGTTTTGACAAAGAATGGAATTCTCCATTAAAATGGAATGGCTCTTCTAAATTGGCATAGATTTAAGCCAGCCATAGACGGTTTGAATCTCAGACGAGATTCGAACCATGTATGGTCAGGCTGAATGTTCCTAAGTTGATTGATCCATCAACTTGGGTACAACCAGCCTGTTGACTACTGCATGCAATTATTGCTAGCGGCTATTATGGCCGCTAGCAGCAATCTCTGTGTTCTCCTAGCGGGGACAGCTCTCCCCCCACCGGGAGAGCACAAAGGCTCTGCGGGAGGTTGATGGGGGAATAGATGTTGACTCCAAAGACATGCCGGTAGGTTAATTGGCTTCTGTCTAAATTGGCCGCTCCTTGAGGGTAGGGATTGTTGTGAATGCACAATGTATATGTAAAGCGCTGCGTAAATTGACGGCGCTATATAAGTACCGTAATAATAAAAAATAATGAGGGAATCGAGCGGTTTTCTTTCGTGCAACCCGCGGTTGTAGGAAAGAAAGTCGCTCCATCTATGGTCGGCTTTAGAGAAGATCTCCTGACAAGTGCAACATATATGAGAAAAGCAAGCGGTAGTCCCATTCAACTGTTCAGTAATGTTGAAGATGTTTTGTGCTGCTTATTCAAGTCAACTTTTAACTAAAGAAGCCATTTTGAAATGTGATGAAACCTCTTTAACATTACAGAACTAGACCAACTATGACAAACTGCTGCTGGCTCCACATTGACCTACATAAATGAGAACCTTCACAGGCTGGAGAAAAGAAGTTTTCCTGAGATTCAAGCCTTCCTAAATATAAGAAAGATCTTCTGCTGTCTGCCATGTCACACCACAACTAGGCTTTCCAAGCTGTCCATTAGAAGGCAAATGGCGGTGGGTCACTACTGTACATCGATCAGATATTTCTCTCGACCTGCAATTCTCAATGATAGACCTGCCCTCTAATGGCCCTCAAAAATCTTTACCGAAAAAAATAAATAAATAAATAAATGTTTTATGTCCAGCAACGTATGAATAATGCACAAAAACGGCTTTGGGGAGCCTGAGCATGTTTTAACATGATATAGCATTTCAAGATCAAAGAAAACTTAATGGAGCAAGTTGCATACACTCCAATTTTCCATGGGAGTCTGACTAATTTCTCTGAATAAAAGGCCTCTAAAAAGCATGTTTACTAAGGGCGTCATCTACTGTCTCCCGGATAAGCTCCTATCATGGCACAGAAATCCTCCACCCGGCAGGCAGACAGTGCCATCTTACGATGCAGAGGACGCCGATCAGCTTATAAGATTCCAGAGGGCACCATTGGGTCACCAGGCCTTAATGCTGCCAAGAGACGCTAGTATTTTTTTTTCTATTTTTTTAATATATTCATGAGGACACCGAGTGCTGGGGAGGGGGCTAATCCCCTGTTAAAGAATCGGACGGTGACAATGGATACGCTGTGCCATGCAATGATCCCAATGCTTTCACTTGCAGAAAAATAAATACTTTTTAAACATCCTAATCAGACGGGACATTTGCAAGTCAGCCATGCTGTCTCTGCCCTTGTACAGACGGCCAATTGTCTTCGGTAATGCCATGTCCTACTCTGCTCATCCGCAGAGAATTGAGACACTGGGCCCTTTATCTGGAACACCTCGGGTGTACAGAATGCGTAAGAAACACAAGACTGGGTGCCAGCTTGGTATTACCTTACAGCCGGCACGACTTGCATGACGCGAGGGAGAAGAACGTGTTCAGCAAGTTCGGTTTTGATTCTTTGGTGACCTGTGGGTTTTCTGCTCATTATGGAACTACAAGTCTCAGTGACACTAGACATTGCTGGGACCAGCAGTTGCATACTGTAAAAAAGCTGCTGCTTGCTTAGCTGATACAGAGCTGCCAAGTGTCCCATCTATATAGCACTAAAAACCATACTTCTTTAAAGCAGTGCTAACAATATAAATGATATTTAAAAGTACTCTGACGTTTTAGGTAAAAATTGTTCTTGGTTCTTTTCTCGCAATCGGGAAAAGAAAAAAAATCAGCCTTCCTCAGACAGGACTGCAGACAGAAAAAAATAAAGAAGAAAAGCCCCAAAAACCCATTGGGGTTGATTTACTAAAACTGGAGTGCTCATCTGGTAGAGTTGTGCATGATAGCCAATCAGCTTCTAGCTTCAGCTTGTTTACTTAAGCACTTCAGGTTTTATCCCCTTCGGGTCGGTTCACACTGGGGCGACTTGGGATCCGACTTGTACGCCCTCAAGTCGCCCCAGAAAGAGATTCAATGGGAGTGAATGGGAGCGTCTTAATAGACACTACTGAAGTCGCTCCGACTTCAGAGCGTACTCCCTGTACTACTTTGATCCGACTTGGTAGGCGACCTGTACCATAGAAATCAATGGAAGTCGCCTCCAAGTCGGATCTCTCTCTCAAAGTCAAGCGACTTTGCCGGGAAAACCCCTCCCTCCCAGAGAGCTGATTGTCCTGTGATTGGCCACAGCCGAAGTCGCCTGTCCTGGAGGCGACTTGAAGTCGCCTTGTGATTTGCTAAAGTCGCGCTGAAGTCGCGCTGAAGTCGCGTTGAAGCCTCGTTGAAGTCGCCGTGCAAAGTCGCGCTGAAGTCGTGTTGCCCCAGTGTGAACCGACCCTTCCTGACCAGAGCACTTTTTACAATTTGGCACTGCGTCGCTTTAACTGGTAATTGCGCGGTCGTGCGACGCTGTACCCAAACAAATTTTGTGTCCTTTTTTTGCCACAAATAGAGCTTCCTTTTGGTGCTACTTGATCACCTGTGCGGTTTTTATTTTTTGCGCTATACACAAAAAAGAGCGACAATTTTGAAAAAAAACAAACAATATTTTTTACTTTTTGCTATAAAAATAAATATCCCCAAAAATGTAATTAAAAAACAAATTTATTCATCAGTTTAGGCCAATATATATTCTTCTACATATTTTTGGTAAAAAAAAAACAAAAACAAAAAAAAACAAACAAAAAAAAAAAACACAATAAGCTTATATTGATTGGTTTGTGCAAAAGTTATAGCGTCTACAATCTATGGGAAAGATTTATGGCATTTTTATTTATTTACTAGTAATGGCGGTGATCTGCGATCAAGGGGTTAAATGTGTGTTCCCTCAGTATGTTCTAACTGTATGGTGATAGGACTGAGTAGGAGAGGAGACATATCGCTGTTCCTACGTAGGAACAAACGACATGTCTCTGCGCCCCAAGACCACCCTTTTATTGAATACTAATACTGGCTCTAATCATGTGCTTCAAACCCCCTCCCCCCCGAATTGAAATTCATGGTCCAGTGTCCCTGTATGTAGATTAGGGGGCCGGACACATGGATGGGGGGGGGGGGGGGGGTGGCGCCAGTGCGCCCCTAGTGGACAGGCTGCCACTGCCACCAAGACAGAAAAGAAAAGCCATGTATATCAGAATAGGGGGGAGCACGTGACTCAAGAACAGTGAACCCCCCCACTCAGATTAACATATGACACCCCTGGAACGAGCTCAGAAGAAGCTATTCCCACTGTTCGCAGACTTCCTGATTCTCAGGCACAGTCTATGGTGGTACCAGTGACTGATGTCCCCAACCCATCTCCCAACACATTTTGGTGGCAGTTCCCATTACCTAATGCATTTGTTAGGAAATGTCATAAAATCAGCCTAAGATCATAGGCCTAAGTTGTTGGTCCATGTGTAAGGTTACTGTACAAATGCTATGTTATTATTAACTGCACTCATTTCTCTCTTTGGGGGACCAAAGATTTTTTAGAAGGGGATGGCTGTAGCACCAGCTTAGTATTGCCTCTGTAACATTCGCAGAGTCTTGCTCTCTGAAACACTGCATTGCATTTTCTCTTCTTTCCAGTCTAGTGCTGTCAGATGGATAGGAGTCTTAGCCTTGTGTAAGCACCAAGTCATGATACGGCAGCTCTTAGCTACAAGTCCCAAGATCTACAATACTGTCTGGAATCTATCAATACGCTATCTCTCCCTGACCAACAATGAAGCACACGTGTGAAACGTGGGTAGCTGACATCTGACTGATCAGAAATTGAGGTCTGCACACTGCCTTATGAATTTATAAGACTGCTCTTACAATCAGTACTAACACTCATTATAGACCTAAAGCAAAAGCACAAAAGTAGCCATTGACGTTCCACATCCAAAAACACACAATTGGAGTTTCAGCGGCAACAAGCAGTCATTCAAAGATTGGGAACCTCAACTAATGCACACATAAAGAATTCATATGCTAACATTTGTGAGAAACGTTAAAATAGAGATTTACTAGAATTCGGCAATCTTTCCAAAAATTGCACAATATGTCTGCATTGTTAGCCATGGTGTAACTTGTACCCACTCAGTACTTTCCGGGAATAGCTTACACAAAAAAGTGTTACACAATGAACTTCAAGGGAACAACAAGGACCCAAACTGTTGGTTTCTGCAAAGTACTTTACATTTCTCAAGAAGGGGACTCTTGATCTTTAGGAGCCCGATAAAATGTGGACATTTAAGTGCAAAAAGAAATGGTTAAATTTAAGTTTTGACATGTACTGGTGCAGATAATGGACCGGAATAGGAAGGGAAAGCAGCAAAAGGGCTGTATGAACCCAAGAAGACACAGGAGGTGGGATGTTGGGTGGGTTTCTTGTATTATCTGTAAAAGTTACACTTTAACCTCTTGCCGACCAGCCCCTGCAGTTGTACTGCGGCAACATGGTTTAGCTGCGCGAATCGCCGTTATGTACCTTTTTGGCCACTAGGGGAGCGTGCGCCCCTGCTCACCCACGGAACTGGTGCGAGTGCCCGGTGGTCGCGATCACCGTCAGGCTCCCGCGATCACTTGGGGCACACAGAGAACCGGGATGTGTGTGTAAACACAGTTTCCGGTTCTCTCATGGGAGAAGAGACAGATCGTGTGTTCATACAGAGTATGAACAGTGATCTGTCATCTCCCCTACACAGTCCCCTCCTCCCTTCAGTTAGAACACAGAGAGGGAACACAATTAACAACTTCCCTGCCAGTGACATATTTATAGTAAATCAATGCATTTTTATAGCACTGATCGCTTTAAAAATGCCAATGGTCCCAAAAATGTGTCAAAATTGTCCGACCTATCCGCCATAATGTCGCAGTCCCGATAAAAATCGCAGATCGATCGCTGTCATTACTAGTAAAAAAAAAAATTTATAAAAACGCCATAAAACTATCCCCTGTTTTGTAGACTCTATAACTTTTGTGCAAACCAATCAATATACGCTTATTGCGCATTTTTTTTTTACCAAAAATATGTAGAAGAATACATATCGGCCTAAACTCAGGAAAAAAATAGTTTTTTTTAAATATTTTTGGGGGATATTTATTATAGCAAAAAGTAAAAAAAAAAATGCGTTTTTTTTTTCAAAATTGTCACTCTGTTTTTGTTTATAGCGCAAAAAATAAAAAATCGCAGAGGTGATCAAATACCACCAAAAGAAAGTTTATGTGTGGGAAAAAACGACATCAATTTTGTTTGGGTGCAACGTCGCACGACCGCGCAATTGTCAGTTAAAGCGACGCAGTGCCGAATCGCAAAAAGTGCTCTAGTTAGGAAGGGGGTAAAATCTTTCGGGGCTGAAGCGGTTAAAACAGTACGATAGGCGTAAAAATTGCTGGTAAGTTGGTTTTATTGCAGAAGAGACGCTGCATGCAAAGTTTCTGCACAATGAACACCGATTCACGAATGCGCTGATCAGTGTATGTTCTTAACATGCCTTTGGTGCCAGGATGAGTTAACACCGATGGGCATGAGTCAGAGGTACATCATTTTGGGCCAGCCAATCTCAAGATGGCCAATTACGCAGAACCCAGATGGAGACCAGGCAGGTGAAGATGGAAGAGCTAGAGAGGAGAGCAAGTGCACTGGACCTTAGTTTAAAAGAAAAAAAAAATTGCCTATATTTCTTCCTTGGCAATACGTCTGATAAAGCATGTACTGAAATACAGTGCCATGAAAGAGTATTCCTACCACTTGAAATGTTCCACATTTTCTCGTGTTACAAAAAATACAAATGTATTTTATTGGGATTTTATGTGGTAGACCAACACAAAGTGGCACATAGTTGTGAAGTGGAAGGAAAATGATAAATGGTTTTCAAAATTTTACAATAAATACCGGTATCTGAAAAGTGTGGTGTGCATTTGTATTCAGCCCTTTTTTCTCTGATACCCCTAACTAAAAACTAGTGGAACCAATTGCCTTCAGAAGTCACCCAATTAGTAAATAGAGTCCACCTGTGTGTAATTTAAAGGATATGTAAAGGTTCCCATTTAAAAAAACAAACGACAAACACGTCATACTTACCTCCTCCTCTTCTGGGGTCCCTCAGCGGCGCTCCTGGCTCCTCCTCTTCTCGAGTGCCCCGTTGGAGAGGTGCTCTCCTTCGGGGCACTCGTGCGGGTGCGCTCCCATGTCCTGCTGCTGTGTCCAATGACACAGACAGCAGGACTCAGCCCCGTCCCCCAGACTTCCACATCATTGGATTTGATTGGCAACAGCAGGAGCCAATGGCTGCGCTGCCATCAATCTATCCAATCAGGACCCGGGACACCGGCTGGAGATGGTGTGCTCGTCCCTGTCGCTGGAAGGACTGGGTTCAGGTAAGTAAAAGGGGGGCTGCTGCATCACAGGAGGTTTTTCACCTTAATGCAAAGAATGCATTAAGGTGAAAAACCTCAAGGGTTTACAACCCTTTTAATCTCAGTATAAATACAGCTGTTCTGTGAAACCATCAGAGGTTTGTTAGAGAACCTTAGTGAACAAACAGCATCATGAAGGCAAAAGAACACAGGTCAGGGATACAGTTGTGGAGAAGGTTAAAGCAGGGTTAGGTTATAAAAAAAAAAAAAAAATCAAACGCTTTGAACATATCGCGGAGCACTGTTCAATCCATCATCCGAAAATGGAGAGTATGGCAAAACTGCAAACCTACCAAGACATGGCCGTCCACCTAAACTGACAGGCCGGGCAAGGGGAGCATTAATCAGAGAAGCAGCCAAGAGGCCCATGGTAACTCTGGAGGAGCTGCAGAGATCCACAGCTCAGGTGGGAGAATCTGTCCACAGGACAACTATTAGTCGTGCAACTCCACAAATCTGACTTATGAAAGAGTGGCAAGAAGAAAGCCATTAGAAGTTTCAGAGAAGCCATGTGGGGGACACAGCAAACATGTGGAAGAAGGTGCTCTGGTCAGATGAGACCAAAATTGAACTTTCTGGCCTAAAAGCAAAACGCTATGTGTGGCGGAAAACTAACCCTGCACATCACCCTGAACACACCATCCCCACTGTGAAACATGATGGTAGCAGCATCCTGTTGTGGGGATGCTTTTCTTCAGCAGGGACAGGGAAGCTGAGTCTGCAAAAGACTTGAGACTGGGGCGGAGGTTCACCTTCCAGCAGGACAACGACCCTAAATATACAGCCAGAGCTACAATGGATTGGTTTAGATCGAAGCATATTTGTGTGTTAGAATGGCCCAATCAAAGTTCAGACCTAAATCCAATAGAAAATCTGTGGCAAAACTTCATCCAATCTGAAAGATCTTGAGCTATTTTGTAAACAAGAATGGGCAAAAATATCACTCTCTAGATGTGCAAAGCTGGTAGAGACATCCCCAAAAAGACTTGCAGCTGTAATTACAGTGAAAGGTGGTTCTACAAAGTATTGACTCAGGGGGTCTGAATACAAATGTACCCCCCACACTTTTCAGATATTTATTTGTAAAAAAATTTGAAAACCATTTATCATTTCCCTTCCAATTCACAATTATGTGCCACTTTTGTGTTGGTCTATCACATAAAATCCCAATAAAATACATTTACGGTTGTAACATGACAAAAGAAAAGATGAAAATGAAAAAAAGGTGAAAAATGTCAAGGGGTATGAATACTTTTTCAAGACACTGTATATTCTAACAGCATGGTCTACATTGCCTATTTTTAAAGGAACTCAAATATAAAGGGTTGCACATATTTGCCATTCTTTTATAGTCAAGACTTTTTTTAAATTATTTTCTTTAATCATTTAAATATTTTCTTTAAAGTGGAGTTTCACCCATTAAAAGGCAGCAGCTACAAAAAGTGTAGCTGCTGACTTTTATTAATCAGACACTCACCTGTCCCACGATGCGGGTGCAGGAAGCCCTGTTCCGCTCCCCTCCCCTCCGCCGAGGCGCCGGCATTCTAACTGTGGATGCCCGGCTGTGGCTTCACAGCCAGGCACGCACTGCGCATGAGCAAGCCGCGCGCTGTGAATGTCCGGGCAATCTTCTGGGACCCGTGACATGTCCCAGAAGATTGCAAGGAGGGAGGAGGGAGAGGTCAACTTCCTTCCGGCGCCGCAGAGCCAGGGGAGAAAGTGGGAGCTGGGTGTCTGTAAAAACAGGGTACCCACTCCTCCCCCCAAAAAAATGAGCATGTCAGGGGGTCACCTGCACTTAAAACGGAAGTCGCATTTTTGGGTGGAACTCCGCTGTAATATGAAAAACTTCATATTAATAAGTTGTATTCTCCATGTAAACCTGTAAGATTTCCTTCAGGCTCCTTTTAATCATTTTATTTTTACTAACCTCTTTTTCCCACTGCTGACTAAAAAGCATGTTTACAGAACTCAAAAGCTCAAGCTGAAATCTGTTCACAAAAGTGGATGGCTCCTACCAGGATCCCATCTATTTCCTTTTGTGCAGGAGGATTTGCAAAGTAGAAGCAGAGTGATTTCTTTTTTAAACAGCACCAGGGACACTACTTACCAGCAATGAAGTGTGCCGTGTGCTGATGGCTGCCGTTTACAGCAAAATCCTCAGTCCTCTGTCCCCAGATACCCCTGCAGCCATGATATTTTGCTGCTGTGGGGATGAATATCAGCGGCTGCACTTATTACAAGAACTTGTGAAAAGTGTTGAGTATGCCCGCCCTTACTGCCCCCCCCCCAAAGTCTCCAACAATGCAAAGCGTTCCATGAGTGGAGGATGATTGGATGAATAAAAAAGGTCCATCTCCTCCAATAACACAATGCTTTGCATTGTAAGAACCTAGAGTACGGGTGCTGGGAATAGAGCACGGGGGCAGAAAGGGCAGGTAAAGCTGGCACTTTTGAGTAGTGCCCGTTACAATTTGCTAACTTACTAAATGTGAAAATTCTTTGCGCTGGCAATGGATGCTCTCAAAAACACCCTGCCAATTATTTTCACAATCAAAGAGTAATATGTCGTGCATGCGCCCAATATCTGAAACTGGGGGTTCTACCAGGATCTATATTACCCGGTCTGTCACCCAGCCAGTTACTTGCTTGAAGGAAAAAACTAAGAGCTTAGTATTATTTCCCATAGAAAAAAAATATTTAATTAAGCCGCTTCTCACTGCTGTGGATGGGGTCTTGGTCACTGTCAGGGACCACCCTTTGGCCTGTCTTCCACTTTCCAGTGCATCTAGTGCCCTACACCTGCAAGTGGCGATACACCCAGACGGTGAGTATCTAAAGCAGAGCTGTGTCCTCCAATGAAGGAATAAGAAAAATGCATGCCGTTTACAGAACTCAACAGCTCAAGCTAAAATCTGAATACAAGTGAATGGCTTCTCCCAAGGACTCATTGTCCCAAGTGGAATCTTAATGGAGGCCCAGAGCGTCACACATTTTGCGATCGATCGTGCTGCTGACGGATGCTCCCAAAAACACCATGCCTAATTTTCAGGAGAGCGAACAGCAAGCTCTCTAACTCTCTCCCCCCTATCTATTCCTTCTTATTAAAGCCGTGGGAATCCACAAAACTATTAAACTAAATAAAGCAAGCTCAGCAGATTTATATGAGAATTCCATTTCATCAGCAACCAGAAAGAAGATGTGTTAAACTGTCCTTACTAGGCTCTGGCCTTGCCAAACCCACTATTACCAGCGTTTCAGAGAAACAGGGCTTAGCACCTATCCTTCGCATAGTGATGCTCTTCACACAGTGACATAGTAAAGCTCAGGCAGGAAAATCTTCTCTCTGGCATGCCCTAAACTCTGTATAATGGCTGCAAACAACTCTGCACCTCGTTTCCATCCACCGCAGAGAATGATGCTTTCAACGTGTGCATACGTTTTCAATAGATAAACACTTTATAACTATTTTGATCAATTTGTATTCCTTTGCACTACAAAATTTAAGATTTAATTTTGGGTTTAATGGACAGGTCCTTTAAGATATCTTTATGGGAGAAAGATTGCCACTGCCAATCTCATTAGAAAAAAAAAAAAAAAAAGCTTGGTTGTCAAGGTAAACCGATGGCTTCAATATCATGAGACACTGATTTGCAGAAATGTACAGGGATTGGGATCTTCTGATTTCTGGGGAGACTGGCATTTCAAAAGGGGGTCTGCTGATTTCTGTGAGCTATACCGCGCATGAGGTGCAGTTGCAAGCAGGTTTACCTGCTCACCTACTGTCAAAAAGGGAACAGCAGACTGATGAGCTCTTCTGTCACTCTGCACTCTCCTCTTACCAGCATGCTTCTCGTTAACACATGAGCACTATAGAAGAACTGATTGGCTCTCAGTGCTGCTTCTCCCTTTCCCAAACTGAGCTCTGTTGTGTAGGGTATTGCCAAGGCTGATACCAGGTCAGGTTAAGGTACTTCTTAAAGGAGTTGTAAAGGCAGTTTTTTTATCTTCATGCATTCTATGCACGAAGATAAAAAAACTTTTGTATTTGGCAGCCTCCCCAGCACACCCTAATTACTTACCTGAGCCCCATCTCTCTCCAGCGATGTCCACGAGTGTCTTATCCATCCGGGACTCTCCTGATTGTCTGAGACACAGCAGCGGCGCCATTGGCTCCCGTGGCAATCAAAGTCAGTTAGCCAATCAGGGGAGAGAGGGGGTAGGGCCAGGTCGGGCTCCATGTCTGAATGGATACACAGAGCTGTGACATGGCTCGGGTGCCCCCATAGCAAGCTACTGACTGTGGGGGCACTCAATAGGAGGGAGGGGCCAGGAGCTGCAGCAAGGGACCCGAGAAGAGGACGACGCAGGCTGCTCTGTGCAAAGCCAACTGCACAGAGGAGGTAAGTATGACATGTTTATTTATTTATTTAAATGAGACTTTACAATCACTTTAAGGGCAAGTTTACACTTGCTTCAAAACATGGCTTCGGACAAGCTTTGTTAAAGCTCTATGAACGCCAGTCAAAACCCCTGTCACTACATAAAATGGTTAACTTACAGTCCTGTTTACACCTTGCTTTTGCTTGATGCTTCGATGGGGCTTCAAGCGAGCTTTGCCATAGACTTCTATGGAGGCTTTCAAGATGCTTTGAAGCGCCACTAAAGCTACATGTGGTATAAATTTTGAAGCAAAGTCAAAGCAAAGCAAAAGCAAGAGCAAGGTGTAAACAGGACTGTAAGCTAACCATTTTATTTAGTGACAGGAGCTTTGACTAGCGTTCAGAGCTTTAACAAAGCCCGTCCAAAGCCTTGTTTTGAAGCAAGCGTAAACTAACCAGTAATGTTTGTTGAAGCTGAAGTGTAAATGACCCCTAAGGCACTACTTGAATTACATTGGTCTATGAATTGATCTCCAAGATAAAAGGTGCTACTTCTTACATATTTTGAATTAGAAAACAGGTGATAAAGATGCTGGTTGGCTAAAGTTTTCAAGATATTTCACAATAAAGATTAATACACAGGCAAGTACATTTGCCTACAAGGAAGGAAGGTGTCTGATGACGATGATGATGCCTCGGAACTTCTCGGGAAAGTACGGTAGAACAAAGAAAATAGTAGCACATGGAAGTGTATACATTTATCTTCACTTTGAGACTAAAGATCATTACCTAACCGTAATTTATTGTTCTTTTATTGCAAGGTACATTTGTCTTTGTCTGATCTATGCATCATACAGTTATGTCTGTTGGCTTGTGAAAGTGTCATAGCCTCACATTTCCAAGGAACAGTTGCGTGATATTTTCCCTCATAAGCCTAGATGCCTCGAAACTGTGTAAACAGCGCAGATAACTTCTGCTACATTTATGGTGAGGTTACATTTGCATTTCAAAAGTTCAGTATGACTGCAGTGGTAAAAAAAGGCATACCGCCTATATTCTGGATGCAAAATAGGGGGTCACAACAAGGGTTGGGCCCCTCGTTATTGTTGCATCACATGTGCAACTTATCTGCCTCATTGGCGAAACAAGAAGAAAAAGTCCACGCCTTTCGCAGTCCCAAGGGTGTGGAGGGAGCATGAAAACATTACATGAAAAAACAATAAATTAATGGAAAGTTATGTTATTAATATAAAGATACACTTCTAATGATTGGTGTGGCACCATTCTCATTGCTAGATCTCATTTTGCAGAAAAGTTATGGAGCAGAATCGCACACACCCTTTGCCATTTTGAATTATTTTGATGCAATTTTGACCTGAAGCTGTATCTTGGAAACTAGAGCCAATTAACACTCAGGACTTAAAGGCCAAGTTTTTTTTCTTCTAAATTCCAGCTCCCCTATGTACCAATATAGCATTAATGTACTTATGTAGCAAAAAAATAAAACGGCATTCCATCAATTCTACATAGGTTTACCTAACTCTCCGTTTAAACACACTGCTCGATTACTTCTGCCTTACTTCCTGGACAGACTTTAGGTCATGACACAGGAAGGAGTTGACCAGCTGATCTGATTAGCACACACCCTGCATCCTCTACCCTCAGCTGGTTAACTCCTTCCTGTGTCATGACCTAAAGTCTGACCAGGAAGTAAGGCAGAAGTAATTGAGCAGTGTGTTTAAACAGCTGTGAAGAGAGTGAGGTAAGCCAGAATAGAATTAATGGAAAGCAGTTTTATTTTTGCTGAATAAGTACATTATAATATATTGGCGCAGAGGGGAACTGGAAAAATTTAAAAAAAAAAAAAAAAAAAAAAAAATTTCCTTTTTTTTAGTGACCCAATTCTGGTAAAATTTAGCTACATGCACTTTAAAGGCTTTCTCCTTGTAGAACATTGTTATTAATCGATACAGGGCCGCAGTAACTTGTGTTTTTCATATCTGTCCAGTGTTCAGCTTTGGGCTTGGTTCACACTAGCACACATGGTAGAATAAAGCTCAATGGACATTCTGGCACAGTGCCTGTGTGCCACAATGACTGCACTCTTGCGCATGCAGGGGACTGACGTCATCCTGAGCTGGCCAATGAGAATGGCCAAAGCTCAGCACCCGGAGGAAGCCAGGTAAAAGATGCTGGTGAGGAACGATGTGAAGGGAGGTACGTATTGCAGGGTTTAGCTCTGCTTTAAAACAAATACTGTCTAAAATACAAGAGTCATGTGTATTCTTTCTTGAATTTTGGTGTGCTTTATGTATTTCTTCCAGATCAGTGCAGTAATCCATTGTATGAACTTCCTGCAGTAAAGACCACTCACTGCTGCTCTCTCTCATTGTGCAGGGTGACTGGTCTCGTCTCCACCCCTCCAGTAGTTTTCAGCAGGCAATCTGTAGTGGGTGGACTTGCTGGGTCCCTCCCACGGCTCTGTTCTCTGCACATGCTATGAACAATTACAGTGATGATGTCACTACTACTACTACTAATTTATATGGCAATAACTGGCTTTGCAAAGGCATTAGGTGCACATAAGTGGAATTATAACCTTTGTGGATCATCCTCTTCTCGGGTCTCCTGCCGACCCTCCTGGCTCCTCCCTCTTTCCTGGTGCCCCCAACAGCAAGCAGCTTGCTGTGGAGGCACCCAGGCAAGGGCACTCCCGACCTGCGGCTCTGTGCATATATTCACACGAAGCCGCGGCTTGCCCCCCCCTCCCCATCTCCTGATTGGCTCACTGGCTGTGATTGACCGCAGCGGGAAGAAATGGCTCCCGCCAAAAGACAATCCGGAGTGCGAGTCCTCGGAGAGGCTAGGCTCTCGTGGACATCGCTGGATCAAGAGGGGGCTCAGGTACGTATTAGGGGGGCTGCTGCACACAGAAGGTTTTTTACCTTCATGCAAAGAATGCATGAAGGTAAAAAAAACCTTGTGCCTTTACAACCACTTTAATTTGCTCTAAATTGAACCTTTAAATCCTCAACTCCATCGCTATGCCAAAGTTTCAGGCAAGAATGTTGTCAAACACTATACACCACAAATCCCTTTTACTTTATCAGATTAAAACCGAGGTGAGAAAATAAACTGCTGAGTGTGTAAACAGTTGGAAGCGAAAAAGCCCAAGTATGTGAGCCTTAAAAACGTGAAACTGTCTAAAAAAACCGAAAGCCTGGGAGCGACGCACAGACCTGTGAATTCAAAGCCCTTCTCACACGATGGGACAAAAGCAAAGCTATTTAGAGGCCTGAAAAGAAAAAGGCATGCCTCACAATACACCTTTGAACCCGGTCCGCTCAATGTTAGCCGACTTAAATGAACCCTGAACGAGCTTCCGGCAAACTCCCCAAATATAATACGTGTGACAGGAAAAGCAGGCCCGGGCTTTCAGCGATTATTAATGTAGCAGCACGGTGGGGAATAAGCGGCTCTTACGCACACAATGCAGGACAATTCCAGGCGTAAGAGGGCATAACAAATACAAGGAGAAAAGTGGCGGAGGAATGAAAACAAGCTGATAGATGTCTGTGCTGAGCCGAGATTAAGCGCAGGGCTCAGCGCTACAAGACATAAATCACGCAGGGTTCACGTCTGGTTGCTTTTGTAAGGAAGAGTGTTTATTCTTCAACTGGTAGCGATTCAAACACGTCCATTAATGCTTAATGCTGTCATTAACTACCATGGGGAAGGAGGGGAGGGGGGCCTTAGAGGGGCTTTCAGGGAAATTCATTCCACAGGCAGGAACCTCCATTTAGCCATACTGTTCATTAAACAATAGTACAGTTAAGATTTTAAGTGGAGCTTTTAGTAACTTTACAAGTCTGCATGAAAGGAATCCTGACGTCACAATATAAAGCAAAAGCATAATTAAAAAAAAAAAAAAAGCCGTCATTTAGTTCAAGGCCAGGAACTTGAAATGCTGCCAATAGTCTGCTGCAGGCAGGATGATGCATTTTCTCAGTCTCCTTTCCGCAGTGATCAGAGTGCAACATTCGACGAGGTATAAAATATGCCCATCGGTGGTTTGGTCAGCACTTGTTTTCATATATGTCTTAGGCCCCCACTAACGCAAGCCCGGGTCCGTTTTTCAGGCAGACCTGATTGGACTTTGCATTGTCCTTTATGGAGCGACGGATGTTAGCGGACACATGTTCGCTGACACCAGCCGCCATCCAATCCTGTCCGCCAAAAACAGACCGTCCTCGTTGGTGGTCTTATTTTCCGTCCGATTGCTCCATAGAGGAGAGCGGGACTGTGTCCATGTCAAAGACCCATCATTCGCCTGCTCAGCAAGGATCAGCAGAGAGTAGAGCTGCACGATTCTGGTAAAAATGAGAATCACAATTTTTTTGCTTAGAATAAAAAGATCACGATTCTCGCGACGTAAAATCTTTCACATCATACAAAAAAATTGGGCTAACTTTACTGGTTAGTTTTTTTTTTTTTTATTCATTAAAGTAATTTTTTCCAAAAAAAATGCATTTGAAAGATCGCTGTGCAAATATAATATAGTATAGTATATAGTATAGTATAGCATATATAATATAGTGTGACATAAAATATTGCAACAACCACTATTTCATACTCTAGGGTCTCTACTAAAAAAATATATATAATGTTTGGGGGTTCTAAGTAATTTGCTCCGTACACACGGTCGGACATTGATCGGATATTCCGACAACAAAATCCTAGGATTTTTTCTGACGGATGTTGGCTCAAACTTGCCTTGCATACACACGGTCACATAAAGTTGTCGGAAAATCCGATCATTCTGAACGTGGTGACGTAAAACACGTACGTCGGGACTATAAACGGGGCAGTAGCCAATAGCTTTCATCTCTTTATTTATTCTGAGCATGCGTGGCACTTTGTGCGTCGGATTTGTGTACACACGATCGGAAATTCCGACAACGGATTTTGTTGTCGGAAAATTTTATAGCCTGCTCTCAAACTTTGTGTGTTGGAAAATCCGATGGAAAATGTGTGATGGAGCCCACACACGGTCGGAATTTCCGACAACAAGGTCCTATCACACATTTTCCGTCGGAAAATCCGACCGTGTGTACGGGGCATTAGTGTTTAAAGGGGTTGTAAAGGTTCATGTTTTTTCATCTTAATGCATTCTATGCATTAAGGTGAAAAAACATCTTACGATCACTGGCCCCCCAGCCCCCCCCCCCTGTTTTACTTACCTAAGCCCTGGAAAGTCCCGCGTCACAAACGCGCTCTTCCTTTGCTCAGTCTTCTCGGCTCTTCATTGGACAGATTCATAGCACAGCCATTGGCTCGCGCTGCTGTCAATCAACTCCAATGATGCAAGGGCTGGGGGGCGGGGCCAAGTTCTGTAGTCGGCGGCTATGGACGCTGAATAGAGGACTTGGGAGCGAGCCCGCATGGTAACCTCATTGGGAGAGCGCTTCCCAGAGGGGGTTATCAGAAGCCCGGGAGGAGCCGAGATAGACACTGAGGGACCCCAGAAGACGAGGATCGAGCTGCACAGTGGAGGTAAGTATGACATGTTTGTTATTTAAAAAAAAAAAAATATTCGAACCTTTAGAGTCACTTTAAGTGGTTAAACTTTCCTCAGTTACACACAAAGTCTATTCCTTTGACAAATTGTTACAATGTTTATACTTCGGTTCCACTGCTAAAGAATGTTGTGATTCTTGGCAGACTGCCCGTTTTTTTTCTTTCTTTCTTTTGATGGCTGTGGCTTCAGAAGAGCAGAGTGAATTCTTTGCATAGAAAGAATCGTGAAACACTTTTGTCAAGATCGCAACAGGGAAAAAAATTGTGATAACGATTCTTGACGATTAATCGTGCAGCTCTAGCAGAGAGATCCCCCGCTCAGTAAGCGGATTCTGCTAAGTGGAGGCATCCGTGTGAAAGGGGCCTAAGGGCCCTTTCACACTGGGGCGGTTTGCAGGCGCTATTGTGCTAATAATAGCGCCTCCAAACAGACCCGAAAATGCCGCTGCTTTCACACTGGAGCGTTGCGCTGGCAGGACGGGAAAAAAAGTACTGCCAGCAGCATCTTTGGTGCGGGGAAGGAGCGGTGTATTCACCCATCAATGGGACAGCGCGGCTATACCGCCGGCAAAGCACCTCTGCAGAGGCGATTTTCGTTGTTTTTAACCCTTTCTCAGCCGCTAGCGGCCGAATACCGACGGTATAGCGCCGCTAACGATAGCGCCGCTTTACCGTCGACGCTGCCCCCACCCCAGTGTGAAAGGGGCCTAAGGGTCCTTTCACACAGGCACTCCGTTGAGTTTATTCATTCAGTCATGTTTTTTTCAAAGACAGTTTTGTTTGTTTACATCCGTTTTTCATTCAGTTTTTTTTGTCCAGAAGAAAAATAGGGCTTTGAAAAAAACGGACGTAAATGGATGATCATCCTTTTTAGATTGTAAGCTCTAATGACCAGGGCCCTCTGATTCCTCTTGTGCCAAATTGTAGATGGAAATGTAGAGGAAACAGCAAGCATCTGCACATAGTGTAAAACTGTTTCAAACCATTTATTTAAAAAAAAGATGTACACTTACATAAAACCACTAAAACCCATGGATATTAGAAAAAGAATCATAATGCCACGAGCACCACTCAACGCATTTCATCCTATTGGACATCATCTGGGGTGAGGGTATTCTGTTCGGACACAGGGTTTTCTCCATCTGCGTATTTGGAAAGATACGTGTATACATGTGCAAAGATTTCCAAACTTGATGCCCAATGTAATGCTAAAACTATTTCCAAAGAAAAAGTATTAGAATGAGCTCCCCTGCCCTCCACAATGGGGGTGGGGCTAGGCATGCTCAACCTCCAATAGACAAGCTAATAGATCATCTATAAGTAGTAACAATGCAGTTAGTCACCCAACACTGTAGTCCTTATGGTCACTGTTCTGGTGACAACAACCCCCCTGAGGGAAAATATACAAATAAATTCTTCCAAAACCCTCAATGCTCCAGCAGTAATAAAAAAAAAAAAAAAATTTTTTATATATTTTGAAATGTTGGAAAGCTCTGGATGGTACTGGTTGTCACTGTGGGGAGGGGGGTTGGGCTCTGCAGCAGACTTGTGGACCCCGTAAGGGATGAGATTTCTGGGGAGAACTAAGGGTGATGGGGGAACTAAGGGGGATGGAGTCCCTGGAGGGGCTGCGGTTTTGCAGAGTGAGTGTGAAAAGCTGAAGGGTACTGTGAGGGCTAGGAGGCTTTGTGGGACACTGTTCAGGGTACTGTGAGGGCTAGGAGGCTTTGTGGGACACTGTTCAGGGTACTGTGAGGGCTAGGAGGCTTTGTGGGACACTGTTCAGGGTACTGTGAGGGCTAGGAGGCTTTGTGGGAAACTGTTCATGGTACTATAGGGGGCGAAAGGCTCTGCAGCAAACTAGGGGGGGGCTGCGGGGGGGGGGGGGGATTTGTGGGAGGTTGGCAGACACTATGGGTACTGAGGGCTCTTAGGTGCCACTGTAGGCCACCATGAGAGGTTGGGTGGCAATATGGGAGCGGAGCACTACTGTGGTAGGTAAGAAGCTCTGCAGCTATCTGGTGGTCTGGAAGGAGGGAGGCTGTGCTCGGCAGTTGAGCACCAAATGCTCTTGTGGAGCCCAGATAGCATTAAAAACCTGCTAGCATTCTAATACTTCCCCATTCCAACCAAAAAAGTTGGCTGGCCATACAATTTAGATCAAACATGCAGCGAGAAAAATGGAGATGCCATTGCTGACCAATACTCCCAAAAATGCCAGCTGGCTTGCTGTGTCCAACTTGAATATTTTGTGAGCCCCCAGTCAGAACAAGTATGGAGCCTAAGTCGGCTTTCAGTTTTCAGGCGTTTTAGCGCTAGAAATAGCCTCTAACGCCTGAAAATGGCCTCCCTATTCATTTCAGTGTGACTTTTCACACTGGGGCAGTGCGCTTGCGGGACCAAGCAGCATCTTTGAAACTAATAGGTGGCGCTGCCGAAGCCTTTTTAAATCAAGCCTTTTTACTAGTGATTTCAATCGACTTGCTTTATATCAAATCAACCCTGTAATTTGGTCTGATCTATATAGTTGTATATAAAATGCACTTTTTATCTTTCAAAAAGTGTTTTCCAGTTGTAAACTTTTCATCCGATTTCTAAATTTCTGCATTTGTAAATTTCAAAAGCAAGTGTAAAGGAATAGTAGTGGTTAAAAAAAAAAAAAAAAAAAAAAACCTTGTGTGTTAAAATAAACTTTTTTTTTTGTTTAATTCCCCATAAGGGGGTGTGGCAGAGGTGTGTCCTATGCCTACATACTTTTACTAATAGGTGTCCTTCATTCCCATCTTAAAAAGTTGGGAGGTATGAAATGGGGGCACTGATGACCTGGAGGGGGGTCCCCAAGGAATTCCCTTAATTTGTAGGGATTTCCCCTCTCTTCCTGTTTGGCTATGGGACAGGAAGTAAAAGGAAATATCCGCAATGGGACACAGTTGGCAAAAGGAAATATGGCAGGGATTATAACCCTCCATTGTGCTTTCCAAAATGAAAAAAAAAAAAAATATACCTATAGTTCTACTTTAAGCTGTCTGTAAGATGCCAAGTCATTAGGTGACCATACTGCCCAGACAGACTGGGTTATAAAAAGGTATGTCCATGCATATAGCCACATTTAAAACTGTGTCTTCTGTTGCCAATACTCTCCCACTGTGATCTGCAGTGTCTGGTAGGGGGAACATGTGAGACACAAATGGAGGATTTGGCTTAGACAGGGAAGGTAAAAGAAATCTTGTTTATTTTTGTTTATTTTATGAGGTTTGTACATAACAGAGTAAATGGATATGTTAGCCCAGCCATGCACAGTTCAAATCTTGGCCAGTGCAGCAGGATTCAAACCAGTGGGGGCCCGTCCATAGGGGGCGCCTGGGCGCCCCCCCCCCCCCCCCCCCATGCTGTAGTCACAAAAAAATGTAAAAAAAAAAAAAAAAAATTTAAGAAAATTAAAAAAAAAATAAATGTCCTTTAACCAAGTGCACTGTGCTCGGCGGGCGCCAGACACACAGTGCACTATGGGAAGCGCCACGTCAATGCAATCACGAGATTGCAGACGCGGCGCTTCATTGGCGGGGTTTGGAGATGCTTTGCGGCGCAATCGATCGCGCCGACCAGCATCCGCCGGGCCGGGTGCTTTGTTCTCAGTGTGAGAACAAAGTAACTTCCCGCGGGCTACAAAAAGATGGCCTCCGTGAGGACTAATCCCGTGTGTTCAGTGGAGAGGGGAGGGGCCTCATGGAGAAAAACAGAAAGGAATGGATGAGCCGTCACAGACATCACTGAAGCTGCTAGCAGGTAAGATTAAGCAACTGTTGTGCTCTCAGACCTGCAGCAGCTGCCTGTGTAGTGGATCTGGGGAGGAGGAGGGGGAGTGCAATGAAGGGTTGAGAGAGAAGCTTTTAGCACATTTCGGAGACAGTAAATCTGGATGGGGCTGCTAGTGTTAAATGTGTGGCAGGTAGGGGGAGGGGCAGCCTGGCACGCAGTGGATAATGGTAGATGTTATGCTAGTTGTTCAGGCTGTCCTCTCCTCTCATCCAGCTGCCTTTACACCCAGTCTGAGAGCAGAGACCAGAGCTTCTCCCTGGCAGGGGGGGGGATCTGATAATACTGGATGGTGACATTGTGCTGGGAGGACAGGAGATGGCAGCAGGAGGGGAAGACGAGCTTCCTTCACTGTACACTGATCTGTGATGGATCAGAACACTGACAGGCAGATCTACCATCTCAGATCATTAAATATTTCCTTCCTTGCTGCACCCATCCATCCGTCCCACCTATCCATCCATCCGTCCCACCTATCCATCCCATCCTTCCACCCCATCTATCCATCCACCCCATCCATCCCACACATCCATCCCACGCATCCATCCATCCACCCCACCCACCCATCCATTCATCCACCCCACCCACCCATCCACCCCACCCATCCATCCATCCACCCCACCCATCCATCCCACCCACCTATCCATCCATCCGTCCCACCTATCCATCCCATCCTTCCACCCCATCTATCCATCCACCCCATCCATCCACCGCATCCATCCATCCACCCCACCCACCCATCCATCCACCCCACCCATCCATCCACCCCACCCCACCATCCATCCATCCCACTCATCCATCCATCCCACCCATCCATCCATCCACCTATCCATCCATCCACCTATCCATCCATCCACCTATCCATCCATCCACCCACCTATCCATCCATCCATCCACCTACCCACCCATCCATCCTCCTATCCATCCATCCACCCACATATCCATACACCCAAACACCCACCCACCCATCCATCCACCCACCTATCCATCCACCCACCTATCCATCCATCATCCACCCACCCCCATCCATCCCACCTATCCACCCCACCCATTCATCCACCCCACCCATCCATCCATCCACCCCCACCCATCCATCCACTCCATCCATCCACCTATCGATCCATCCATCCACCCACCTACTCACCTACCTGTCCATCCATCCCTGCACACCCCTTCCTGCTGGTTGTGTATATCCTGTCTATCCCTCCTCTTTCCGATATGAAAGCAGTTTATTTCTTGGTATTGTCCTAAAGCTGACCATACTCTGTCAAATCCCCTTTTTCATCAGACCATGCACAATACAGTCTGTGCAATCTCTTATAGATCTGCCATCTACTATGTAGTGCAAGAGCCTGCCTGGGGGGGGGGGGGGGGGGGTGAGTGATGGGGCCAGGTCTGTTTTGCACCCCCCCTAAAATTCTGACCACCAGCCGCCACTGATTCAAACCAGTAATGGGCAGGCTGCATGTACCAAGTTGATCAATCAAACTGGGTACAACCAGCCTGCCAGATTTGCTTCCAATTATTGCAAACGTTTGCTATAGCCGCTTGCGATAATCACTGCCTTCTCCAGGGAGATACGGCTTCCCCCGCCCAGAGAAGACAATTGTTCCCCTATCAGCACTGTCTGTGTTGATGTGGGAATTGTGCAAATATCCTTTTCAGGGAAGAAGTTTGCACTGTGTATGGCCGACTACTATAGACGATCCTTTAGTTGTACTTTAACATGTTAGATAATTTAACAGGTTAGTAACTAGGTTTACATCTAAGCAAGCGTTTTTGCAACTTTCACTTTTTTTAATGCTTGAAATAATAGAGCTTACAGAGTACTCGTAATTCTGCTTTTAACTTTGTAAACAAAACCTGGACGGTGGATTTGCGCAGTATGGCTTGCGCAGTGGTAGAAAACGAAATATACAAGATCAATTTGTTGGCGGGAGCTCTGCAAGGAGACTAAACTAGCCTGTTTTCAAAGGAAAAGGACCTTTCTGGAGTAATGAGATCAGTATGTTGGCATGCACCGCCACAATCTCTAATCTAAAATTGAGCAGAAAGAATACAAGTAATGACAGGCTGTAATCCATTCAAAACCATTACACTTAAACATTGCAGCCAGTCAGGCCTGGACTGGCCCATTACAAGATACACAATCCAGGTAGAAAAGAGCCTTGCAGCAGCTCCTCGATTTATCAAACAGAACACCAAGGAGAGTGCTGCCCTCTGCTGGATGACACTGCAATGCCAAGCCAATTCACACTTGTGAATTTGGCATTGGTTCAGGTGTGTTTTGAAGCGTACCGAACATATGTTTTAGTTTAGTAAGTTTTAGTTTGCTTTTTTTGTGCATGTTCCTGCATAGGAAACCTTTAGTGTACATGTTTGGGAAAGCATAATAATGAGGTGAAAAAAAAAAAAAAAAATCAGCTCAACGTCTCAAAAAGCATACACACTTCAAAACAGGATTTAAAACATAAAACGTGAAAGTGGGTCTCTAGGTCCCCCTTATATACTACTGCTAGTATGTTAATGTGCATTAATGCATGGTACAACACTGCTGCCATTAATGTCCAGTGGTGCTAAAATGTGCATACGCTACCAAAAAAATGGCACCTACCTTTATTAAAGTATCACTAAACCCCAATTAAAAATCATTCAACAGTATTTTAATATGAATTATGTAAGCATGAGCATTTGTTTTTTTTATCCATTAAATGGCAGCCAAGTTAGTTATATATATATATATATATATATATATATATATATATACACACACACACACACACACACACATACAGTATTGGGACGTCTGCCTTTACACGCACATGAACTTTAATGGCATCCCAGTCTTAGTCCGTAGCTTTTAATATTGAGTTGGCCCACCCTTTGCAGATTTAACAGCTTCAACTCTGCTGGGAAGGCTGTCCACAAGGTTTAGGAGTGTGTCTATGGGAATGTTTGATCATTCTTCCAGGAGCACATTTGTGAGGTCAGGCACTAATGTTGGTCAAGAAGGCCTGGCTCCCAGTCTCCGCTCCAATTAATCCCCAGGGTGTTCTATTGGGTTGAGGTCAGGACTCTGTGCAGGTCAGTCAAGTTCCTCCACCCTAAACTCGCTCATCCATGTCTTTATG